>JAAAKG020095891.1:0-16102 GCA_010014905.2 Druon quercuslanigerum
AATAACTCTACTTGGTTGAATGTTGAACTATTTTGTTGGAAATTCATTTTTTTGTGCGAAGATACGCCATTTTAGTTGAAAACTCATTTCTTTGGTTGAAAATTTAACTCTTTTGTTAAAAATTCGGTTTTTTAGAATACACTTTTTAACTAAGATGTAACTTAATATTTTGAATGGACAACTGCTTTTTTAGACTCGAAATTTCAACTATTTGTTTAAAAAAAAAACATGCTTTTTTAAAAATTAATATTGTTTAGTTCAAAATTCAAAAATTAGGTTTTTCATTAAGAATTCTTTTTTTTTAATATTTATACTTGGTTGAATGTTAAACAATTTTGTTGGAAATGTATTTTTTTGTGAGAAAATATGCAACTATTTGTTTATAAATTCTTTTATTTTGTTAAAAATTATTATTTTTTAATTGAAAATTTAACAGTTAAGTTTTCCATTAAAAGATAGATAGACAAAACATTAAGAAATAAATTATCAATGCTTCTTTTTAAATCTTTCGAATGTTGATTTTCTTTTTAAATTGTATTTAAATTTGAACGCTTGAAAATTAGAATTGCCTATTTTAAATCACAGAACGCCTTTTGTCTGTTTTGAAATTAAAAAAAGAATTTTAAATCAGTGAAAAGTGTGACATTTTCGGACTTGAATGCGACTATATTTGGCTTTTTCTAAAGCTTCTTTACGCTGGAAGTCATGGGTAAAAATAAAAAAAATCTTGAAAGTTCAGCGCCCTTTTAATAAAGACTGATGCTTGTCGAATAGGTCATAAAAAGCACGTAAACTCTATCTAAATTTCCATATCAGAGTGGAGCCGACGAGTAGAACAGAGGGCCGCCTTGACTCGAGGGAGAAAGAAAGCGACTTGAAAAAAGTAAAATAAAAAAAGTAATATAAAAAAAATGAAGAAAAATATATAAGTAAGAGAAGAAATAACTGTGGGGTCGCAAGTGCAATGCCTTTGCGTGTAAGGTCTTCGGGCGAAGGAGACAAGAGGGAGACAGAATATGTATTTAGAGTTTAGACTGCTTTTATCTTCATCTTGCCTCGCATTTACGACCGACAGCTGACTCGCACCCCACGCATTTTGTAGGATGGTTGATGGTTGTGGTGTACTTTGCTAGTTAGTTGCCCTCAGCACTTAAACAGCATCAAATCAGCCTCCGGTGGATCCTCTCTGTCCACCGATTTCGCCCGTAAACGCGGTACTTATAGGTTATAGTTACTCCGAGAAATCTACATTCCGCAATTCAAATCATCTGAAAAGATTGCCTTTCAATACCACCAAGTCATTTATTTTCTGTACCGGATTCAATTGATCTAGTCCGCGAGAAGTGATAATCAATTTCCACCTTAAGACTGTTTTGGAGCAGTTCAAAAACTACGTTACACTTGGGGAAGGGGGAAACAGGTTTTGTGACGTAGGGTTGGAGGGGTTAAGGCAGAATGTGTCATATCGCACATGGAAAATGTAAACGAAGGGTGACAGTACTCCGAAAATAGGTTTATTGTCTAAAAAATTATTTAAAAATCTAAAATATACGTTGTATTAAAAGTTCTTGTTTGAATTCTGATTTTTTAAAAATATTATTAGAAACAAAAAAATGTTTATTTTAATTTTCTTTCAAATTTTAGCGTAGTATAATCATTTTGTTATTTCCTTCAGCTTTGATATTTTTAACATTAGTATTATTTATTTATTTTTTTTAAATAAAAATTTGTTTAATTAGAAGTATTGAATTTTGAACTTGAATATTGAATTTTTAACAAAATAGATGAAACCGTAACGAATAAATTTCTACCACAAAAGACGAATTTTCAACAAAATAAATAAAGTTTTAATATAAAAAAATATTTTATGTTGAAAAAGAAATTCTGAAAAAAAAATATCAGCAATATACATAAATTTACAACCAAAGATATGCATTTTTATCTAAATTGTTAATTATTCAACAAACAAATTTCTACCAAGAAGATTAATTATCAACAATATATTTTAGTTATCAACTAGAGAAGATCAATTTCAACCTAAACAATAATGATTAAATTTTCAGTTACAAAAAAATAATTTTTAATTAAAAAATGAACACATTCGCAAAAAAATAAATAAATTTTCAACCAAAAGAGATGAATCCTTAATCAAAAAACATTAATTTTTAAAGAAAAAAGAGGAATATTCAATCAAAAACGATTGTTCAGTGAGTCAAGAAAGAAAAATAATTCGAGATGTTGAATTTTCATGCAAAAAAAAAGATACTTGTGCAATAGGGTTGAGTTTTTAATCAGAAAATTTAATTTTAAAGCAAAAACGTAGTTTCCAACCAATTTTTTGAATTTTTACGTAAAAAAACTAATTTTTTTACAAAGTTGAATTTTTATTCAAAAAATATGAGTTTCCTACCAAAATAATTTAATTTTCCGCAAAAAAATGATTTTTTAAAGAAAATATCACAATTTATAACTAAAATTATGAATAAGTACTTGAACAAAAAATAAAATTAAAAAAAATATTTCAGCATTCAAAAAAAAGATTATGTTTCTACAAAAACAGACAAATTTTCAACAAAGTACATGTAATAATAAATAAAAAGGTACATTTTAGTTTAAAAAATTAATTTTGAACAAACAAAGAATCAAACGAATTTTCAACAAAATACTGAATTTTTCAACCAAAGATATGATTTTTCAACGAAATATTTGAATTTTGAACTACAGAAATCAATTTCAACCTAAACATTAATAATTAAGTTTTCAATCACAAAAAAATAATTTTTAATTAAAAAATTAACACACTTGCAAAAAAAAGAATTAGATTTTCAACCAAAAGACATTAATCCTCGACCAAAACAGATTAATTTTCAAACAAGAAATAGGAATTTTTAACTAAAAAAAAATGTTGTAGTCAATAAAGAAAAAAAATGTTATCCAAAATGTTAAATTACCAAGCCAAAAAGATGAATTTTCCACAAAAAAGTTGAGTTTTTAAATCTAAAATATCGATTTTGATCCTCAAACAAAAAACAAACAAATAATTTTTAACCAAATAATTGGATTTTTTACCAAATGATGAATTTTCAATCACGAAGATTAATTTTCTAACAAAAATGCGCGTCGCAATCTATACTTAGGGTGGTCGAAAATAGCTATTTTTTTTAGATTGGGATGACTTTCTTTGTATAACGAACCGTTTTAGGAAAATTAAAAAGAAAATTAAAAATATCCTTTTTATTTGAACATTGAATTATTTCATTGAAAATATATCTTTTTTAGGCGAAAATTAAATTTTTTGTTTGTTGAAAATTCAACAATTTTTTTAAAAAGTAATCTTTTTTCGTAAAAAAATTAACTGTTTTGTTTGACACTCGTCTTTTTCGACAGAAAAATCACCCTTAGTGATTTAAAATTCAATTTTTTTTCTTTAAAAATCGTCTTTTTCACTTAAAAATTCAACTGTTTTGACGAAAATTGGCCCCTTTTTCCCAATAGTTCAATTAGCCATAAATTGAATTGTTTGATTGATCTTTTTTTTATTCAACAATTTGATCAAAAATTTATGTTTGAAGGTAGAAAACTCAACTATTTGGTTCTAAATTGAACTATTCTGTTGAAAATTGAACTGGTTCGTTGAATATTTAGTAACAAAAAAAATTAATTTCAATTCAAGTTTAAATTTTAGCGTGGTCATAATTTTTTAATTCCTTCAGAATTGATGCTTCTTGAAGTTAGTGTTGTTTTTAATTATTTTTTTTTAAATATACAATTTTCTACTTTTTTGCCAAGAATTAACTTAATTTCGATTTTCTAGGGATCGAATTTCTTATCGCAATCCGCAGCCGACCCTGCTCTAGTCTGTGGTCAGTGTCACTTTGAGATTGGCAACTTTCACATCTATTTCCGCGATACTAGATAACTTTTTCTGATCAAACTTTTTCCCCTCAATTCGGCCACACTACCGCTCGAGAGTGGAATTTTGTTTTATCATTAAATGGCCAAAGTCATTTTATTTTACAAGTAAAGCATCTTTTTCCCTTTTTGAAAAATTTTGTTTTTCCCTTGTTTTTCAAGAAATTTCTCTTTTTTCTTGTTTTTTCGCTTTAATTAGAACTGAATTAATAAAATCTAATAAGAAAGTTCAACTATTCTTCCTTGAAAGTTAATTGTTTTTGGTTAAAAACTCTACTATTATAATTTCTAATGTTTCAACTATTAAATTTTGCATGAAAATTATTATTTTTTGTTTAAAAATTCAAGTACTTGGTTTAATTATAAATTTATAAACATTTACTCCTTTGTTTGGAGATTTCAATGTTTTGTTGCATACTTGTTCTTTTGGGGTTGAAAATAAATTTTCTAAGCTGAAAATTTAACTATACCATTATTAGTAGAAAAATAATTTCTTTTGGTTAAAAATTCAACAATATAAGTGAAAATTGATGCATTTTGCAAAAAATTAATCTTCTTGGTTAAAAATTTAACTATTTGGTTAAAAGTTGAACTACTTTGTTGAAAATTCCTTTTTTTTGTTTGTTGAAAATTGATTGTTTTTAGCTGAAAATTCATGAATTTGGTTGAACATGTCTGTTTTTTGATGTAAATTCGTATTATTTAGTAGAAAATGCATCTTCTCGATTAAAAAGGTTGTAAGTTGATTTGCTTTATTAAACATTTTTTTTATTGTTTAAAGATTCATCTTTTTAGTTGGAAATTTAAGTTTTTTGTTGAAAGCACATTTTTTATTTGTTGAAGATTGATTTTTTTAAATTGAAAATAAATATTTTTTATTTAAAAGTTGATATTTTTTAGCTGAAAATTCAACTCTTTAGTTAGAGATGTATTATTTTGTTATATATTATTTATGTTATATAATAAAAATACAATCATTTGGCTGAAAGTTTATTTGATTTATTAAAAATTCTTTTTATTATTTAAAGATTTATTTTTTTGGTTGAAAGTTTAACTATTTTCTTGAAAATTCGTTCTTTTTTTTTAAATTGATATTTTTCAGCTGAAAATTCATGACTTTGGTTGAACATGTCTGTATTTTGTTGTAATTTCGTATTTTGAGTAGAAAATAAATCTTCTTAATTAAAAATGCAATTATTGGTTGAAAGTTGATTTGCCTTATTACAATTTTTTTTATTAGTTAAAGATCCGTCTTTTTGGTAGAAAATTTACTTTTTGGTTAAAAATTCATATGTTTGCGTTCAACATTCAACTTTTTTTTTAGAGAGAATTCGCCTATTCAGTTTAAAAAACAAAGAGATTTTGTCGAAAATTCGTTTTTTTTTTTTGTTTTGGAAAATCATCTCGTGGTGAAAATTCGATGGATTTTGGCTAAAAGTGGAACTTTTTGGTTAAAAATAATCTGCCTTGGCTGAAACTTCAAATATTTTGTGGAAAATTCGTTATGTTAACAAATTATTGTTTTTCGATTAAAAATTACATATTACTTTGTGGAAAATATAACTTTTTTAAAATTATTTTTTGGTTGGAAAGTCATCGTTGTAGTTTGAAAAATTCGACTACTATCTTTTAAATTTAATTACTTTTATTAAGAAGGTTATTATTTTGTTGAAAATTCTTTTCTTTAAATAAAAAAATCATCTTCGATGAAACTATCTTCTAAAAATTTTGGCATTTTGGCTTTAAAATTCAACTATTTAATGACAATGTTTTTGAATAAACTTTAATCTTTTTTGTTTAAAAATTCGATCATTTCGTTAAAAATTCCGCATTTTAGGTCGCAAATTCAACGATTTTGTTGAAAATTCAACTGCTATGTTGAAATATCTGTTAAAATTTTAAAATATTTAAATTTATTTGTGTGAAGAAGTGGAGATGTAGAAAAAACCTTCAATATAGCATGACGTAGTTTTTGAACGGCTCCTTTCCTAAAAGATCTAACAATTAAAAATAAATGACTCTTGGATTTGAAAATATAATAAACTATATTTAAGTTTACATTTAATGCCTGCTGGAAAATTAAAAAAACAAATGAAGTTTTCTCTACTTACAAAACAACTACAATCTTAATCTTTATACAAATAATTTAATTACATTTCAATATTTCTAGTTAAAAATGTCTTAAAACAATTTTTTTGGCAGTTTGATCAAGAAGTATTTCATAACTTTGATTGGCAAAGAAAAAAGACTCAGATGAATGTGAAGCGAAAGAGATTCTGATAAACTAAAATGATAAATTAATTTCGTAGATAAATTCGTAATGAAGTGTAATTGAAGGTCTTAAATTTGTGCGTGTTCTTTTTTTTCAATTTTCGTGGATGAAGATTTCTCCGAAGTATATAGCGACATGAAGACGTTTGTCGCTTGCCCTTTGAAATGATGAGATAATGATTTGTAATATATTGAACACCTATTTCTAGATCGCCAGAATCGACGATCCCGCGTTTTTGATCTTGGCCTCCTCGCATCTTGCCCCGAAAATCGACATGCCGCCAAAATTCTCTATTTCCTGCATCCTGCTATTTATTACACTAGGTATGTTCACTATAAAGAGAAAAAATAATTCTTGTTATTACAAATATTAAGAATATTTATCGTTTTAATTAAATTAAAAAAGATTTTCGTTTTGTCTCACGCAATTTTTAAATTAAAATATAAAATAATATTAAAACACCATTTTTGTTATTCCATAGTATCTATTATCTGAAGTAATAGAATAGATTTGCAAAGACAACATTTTCGGGGACGACTGAAAAATCTCGAAAAATAAAGTTCGCAAATCGGAAAATTTCCGAATGATAAGGGCCGATTGAAAAATTCTGAAAAATATTATTTCCGACACTGTAAAATCCCCGAATAATAAAGTTCCCGAATTTCAAAATGTCCGAATAATAGAATTTTCCAATTATAAAATTCACAGTTAATGAAATTCCCAGATTAAAACATTCGCGAAAAATAAAATTCCCTAAAAGTTTATAATATTACCGAATTTGAAAATTCCCGTTTAAAATTCCAGACAGAAAATGCCGCATTATAAAATATCCGAAATAGAAAAATAAATAATTTAAACAACTATTTTTAAAAAATAAATGTTATTTATTTATTAAAAATACAATAATCGAATATTTTTATTTAAAAAATATCTTTAATGATTAAGATTTCTACAATTTTTGTTTGAATTTAAAATAACAATAATTAAAAAATATATATTTTTGGATGAAAATTTGTTTTAATTATTGTTATTTTAAATTCAAACAAAAATCTTAGAAACATTAACCCTTAGTTGCACCGTGGGAAGGTGGGATCCCACCAACTTAATTTCAGATTTTTGCCATTTAATTAATTTTTAACCCACGAGTAAGAATTTTAAAGAAAATTCACTAAACAGAAAAATATGTACGACAAAGGGTTAAATATTAAAGATTAGTTTTTTTAAATCAAATTATTTAATTATTGTATTTTTAATATATATATAATATTTATAAAAATATGTTAAATAAATATATTATAATACTACCGAATAATAAAATTCCGATCTATAAAATTCTCGAATTTAAATAATTAATTTTTTTATAAATATTAATTATTTATTACAAACAGAAAAATATTTCTATTTAAAAAAAGCTAAAATTCTTTAAATTCAGGAGTTTTCTACTTCGGTTATTTTACAATTCGGAAATTGTACAGTGACGGGAATCTTATTTTTAATGATTTTTCTTTATAATAAAAATTCTCGACAGAAAATTGCGAATCCCGAATTTCAACTAATAAATTTTTGTTATAAATATTATTTATTTGTTAAAAATACAATAATCAAATCTTTTATAAAAAAAATATTTGTAGTGTTTGAAGTTTCTAACATTATTGTTTGATTTTAAAATAACAATAAATTAAAATAATATATTTCTGGATGATTTTTTTTTCCAATTATTGTTATTTTAAATTTTCCAATTCATGATTTTTATTATACGAGAATGCTACAATTTGGGAACTTTATTTTTCGGGGTTTTTTCACAGTTCCCATTTTTGATAATCGATGAAAATTGATTTCTTAACTTCAGAAACAATTTATGGTATTTTTGACAATAAATAGACAATCAAACCGTTGTTTTTTTCGTGAAAAAATTAAAATTTTAGAGAAAAAACACTAGTATAATGTAACAAAAATGGGTTTATTATGATTATATTTCATAGAGAATTTTTATGTACATTATTATCAGTAAATTTGATTTAACCACCGAAAATTACTCATTTTTTGTAGATACGCAAATTTACAATTGAAATTTTTGTCCTTCGATTAATATCGCAGTTGTAAAATTTTATCAAATTTTTGAACTTTAAATTTAATCGTAAATAAAAGATTTCAAAGTTGTCATAAACAAAGTAGTCAAAAACCTATTTAAATAATATTTTCTAGAGATGTATATTTGATGATCTTTTTAAAGGATCCTTTAGTATGAAAAATACCCTTAAAACAATTTTTTTGTATGAAATAAATATTTTAGACATTTTAGTTTTAAACAAAATTAAAGTTAAAATGTAATGGATTTCCTGTTGTCATCTGTGAAAGTAAACTGTTTTTTGTTGCTTTATCAAACTTAATTCGTTATAAAAAAATTTGTTTAACTATAATTTTTTTTGACAATTTGTATTCTTACTGCAGTGTAAATGTTTTTAATCAAATTACATTTCATCAAATGACACGTTACTTTTATTTGATTAACATATTTGTTTATTAAAATTCTATAAGAAATTTATTATTTAGGGTGAATACAATCCTCCAGCGATTATTATTATAATTTTTTCAAAAAAATGGACTCCATTGTTATGGATTTGAATGTTTACTTATTAAATTATCTTACAAATTATGTGAATATTATACCTTTAACACTTGTTTTTAATACAACATTTGCCTTTTCCTTGAATGCTCAACAGTTCAAAAAGAAATATTCAATTATCATCATTTGTAATAGTTCATTTTTCAAAGGTTAAATTTTAAACTGTTGAAAATTTAAAGTTGACCTTACAGCAGTTCAAAATTAAATTCACAACTTTCTTCCATTAAAAATTGTCTCCTATTTTCAATTATTAAAAATACAATTTCTCCGAGGAAAACACCAACATAATCCAAAATTGTTATCTTATATCTTATTCCAATAATGATTTTTATTTTAAAAATACCAATTTTTGATAAATAAATGCCAATGTAACTTAAAATTGTTAAAAAAAATTATGAATCTTCTTCAAAGTTTAATCATTATTTAATAAAAATGTAAATTTATAATTAATATGATTTTTTATTTTGAAAAATTAATTTTAAGAGAATATCGCAAAAGATTTTAAAACATTTCAAAAGATTTTCAAAATTTTTGAAAAAGAATCTCTAAGATTTTGAGCCAATTTTCTGAGAATTTCCTGAGAAAATTTGAAATGATTTTGTATTTTGAAAAGTTAATTTACAAAAAAGTTAAAAATATTTTATAACATTTCGAAAGATTCCTAAATGTGGGACGACTGAAAAAATTCATTAAAAAAATTTCGAGCAAACAATAAAAAATCCGAACAATTTTTTTTCATTGAATTTAAAAATAATCAAATTTTAGAACGAAACAATATAAGAAGAAATGTACTATACTGAAAGAAATTTGAGTTGTTCAAAAATTCCAATCAAGTTAACTATTAATATATTTGAATTATTCTAATGAATTTTACTAATGGTAAATTAATTTTAATATTTAACATTTAAATAATTTGAAATATTAGAATAGTACAAATTAAAAATAACTATAATTAACGTTAAAATTATAGTATGTTAAATAAATTTTGTAGCATTAATAAATTATACACGTTTGGGGATTTTATTAATACTCAATAACAAATTTCTTTGAGAATGTTGATGTTCGTTAGTGTTAGGTAAATTGATAACTAAATTGAAATTTAAATATGTAAATAATACTTAATTTCTTGCAGAGGGAAGAATTTTAAATTGAAAGTACAATAATTTTTAAATATATTTTGGTACTTTTTACTATGCCGTAAAGGTTTTCAGTAAATGAACGCGGGAATTTTTTTAAAGAATACTTGAATAATCATTTAACTATAATTTTTTATGATTTTTTATTATTACTACGATTTGATTTTAGAAAAATTTTACTTTTGCAGAAATTTGTATTTAATTTGGTTTGAAACAATTTAATTATTTTTATTTGAGGTGACCCTAAAGCCATCGACTTTCATTAGCATTCTCAAAGAAAATTAAAATTTTTTTACATTTATTATTTATCATTATAATATTGCTATTTTGACCATTTTAAAACTAATTTTTTTTAAATGAGAATATTTTCGAGATTATATTAGTAATTAACAGAACAAGAATAGAATTAGTTATTACAGTTATTTTTTCAGGTATTTCTTATTTCCTCTGCGAAAAATATTAAACATTTTTCGGTTTCCCGCAACAAATGATATTTTACTTTTAGACTAGAAAGAAGATTTTCCAAAAGGTTTCAAATCCTAAAATTCTGAAGTCGTCAAAGTAAATAATTACAAAAATTTTAAGTACTTAAAGTTTTAAGGTAGGTGTGCCAGAAATCAGATCTCAGAAAAAAAGACTTTTTCTTTCAATTTAAGTATAAAAATGATATTACTTAATGTGCAACTTCAAATAAAAAAATATTTTCAATTACAACATTTTAAAACTTACAAAAAAATTTTGTTTGAATTTTTTTGCAATTGAAGTTTTTCTTACTATCACTTCTTACAAATTGTTAAAAAATGGTTGAATTTTAATAAATGGTAGCTTCTTTTTTCAGGAAAAACACTCTAAAATTCTACAAATAATTTTTGTAAAGAAAATATTTTGTAAACAAATAACTATATCTGAAAACTATTTAATCATTTTTCAAATTTAAAGCCAAGATTTATTAAAAGTTATTTTGTAAGTTTTAAACTTTTTCCATGAAAAAGAATGGTTTTTTTAAGACGAGACTGATAATGTTTTGATTCTTAAAATCATAAAAAAACTTGCTTGTTCGAGTGACCTGATTTTTGGCAAAACTACCTTCAGAAGTTCTAGTTTTGCAATTTCATTAAAACTAATCAACCATTTTTTTTAAATTCAAATTAGAACCCTGCCAAAGTGAAATATAATTTTAAATTCAAATATTGCGAACTTCTAAATACAATTTTGTCCTATTTTATCACATAGATTTTTATTTTTTGTTAAATTTAATTTTGAATAAATTTTAGAATATCCTTTAAAACATACTAATACTGAATATAATTTTTTATAATTTTTAAATTCAAAAGTATTTTAAGACAGAAGTCGGATTCGGATATTCGAGTGTTCTAAGTAGGAAGTCCAGTGCCTGCATCCGGCACATTGTCAGTGAGTGGTTGTTTTATCAATTTATCATTTCGGTTGAATGAAATATGTCGACATACAACGTAGGACGTTTTCCTTATAAAGTTTTTTTCAATGAAGATACTCTCCTATCATATCATAGTATTAGATTATTATTATTCTGATTTCTCAAGGGAAAAAAACCCTGAAATATTGAGCCATAACATCGAGAAAACAATATCAGACCTAATTGTTATCTTGAATAACAATCATTATTTATTTCAGTTGTGTCCTCAATTTTATCTCTAGCAAGAATGATTTTTGTAATTCTTGGTTTATGAAAAGTCATTCCAATTAATCTTTTTTGTGAAATAATATTTAGAATTTATTATTCTTTTCAGCAATGTATGTTCAATCATGCGAAATAGATCAGATGGATTATGGATGTCGAATTTATAATGCCCAGTGTAATTGCGGTTACGGGTGTAAATCGGAATACAGATATCCCAATATGGAAGACTGCAAATTGGCTTTGAGAGGTAATTTATTATTTCAAACATCCATTAACAGGGATCACAGCGCAAAAGGAACTCGAAAAAGAGGAAATTCGATCATTTTTTTAAGAAAGGGGGGGGGGGGGGGGGGGGGGGCGGAGAAAAACAATTTAAAATTAGAACGTATTTTATGGACGAATCCTCATATAAAATATTATTATTATTGTTATTCCGTAATACTGATCCGGCTCAGGATGCCGATCAATCTCTCTAGCAATCACCCCAGGTGAAGAGCTTCGCCAAATCATCATATAAAGGTCACCACTCGGACTTATAATTATTCAAGGTCTTTTACTAAGCTATAAAAAACCGATTTCATACATAGCTTTAAGAAATGAAAAAATAATATAATTTAGCTTGAATAGCATTTTACTTCTTTATATTTGTTGCAACTTGGTTCTAAATTTATTCCTCGGAAAAGCTCCACTAGTCTTTTTCCATACTATTTTTTGAAAAAATACCGTTGGTAAAACGGAATTCGTGTTCTGCTTTAATTTTACAGCCCTCGCATCTCAAACTCACTTCAAAAGTATTCCAGCAGTATTCCAGCTAAAATAGATTCCAATAAGGTTTTCGTTTGCAAAAGTGAATTGAAATGGAAGCGTATTGGAATCAACGTTATGAATAACTTTTCGGTAAAATAATGAAAATGTTAGGAATGTTAGAATATGTTTAATCGATATATCAAAAATTTCTTTGGAGAAATAACAAGCATTTTTACAGTTATAATTTTATATTTTAAAGGTAAAAATTAGTGATTTGTAAATTTATCCTAAATTACGAAAACGGTTTTGTAATTTTATGTTACAAGTATAATAATGACATGAAGCTTCCGTTATTCGAAACGTGCCACTAAATTTTTATAAAATTAGCCTAATTTTACGAAATTTGTAATTTAATTTTCCTAAATTTATTATATTTTCCAAAATTAACCATCTGAATGAAATACGTTTACCGAACAAAAAGAATTCGAAATGTTGAAAAATACCAAACATATAATTCCCGAAAAAAATGGGGAATTTTTAAATTAACATGAATGTAAAGAAATTTCCGAAAATTTTTATCAACGAAATTTTAATATTTCCAAAGTGAAACTTAACAATATTAGTATAATTCAGTCAGGCCTAATTAACGAAATTATTAAATTCCCGGAAGTACATGATTTAAAACCCGATTTTTTAAATTTATGAAATCAGTAAATTCTAAAAATTGGTCAATTCCCAAAATTCCGAATTTTCGCAGTTTCAATATAAAAATGATATTTCATAATTTTATGCGTTAAATTAATATTTTATTTCACAGATAAATAATGTTCAAAACGATACAAAATATTGAATTTAAATATTTTTTGTTCGGAATTTAAAATTTTGGAAATTAGAAATTTCTCTCTCTGTTTAAAAAAAAAATACATTTGGTCAGAGACTATATTTTAATTAAACCCGCGTGTCTAGTGTCCTAAAAAATTATTTAAAACACACCTTCCTAACAATAAATTATTCATTTTATCGCGGTGAAAATCACGAAGTCATAATCGAAAATATGCCAGTCTCTCATTTATGCCCGATTTTTTTTTCAACATTAAAAACAATTTAATACATGTTTTAAAAATTACTTATTTGTTTTTGTCAATATATTGAAAGTAATATCAGGGGAGTTTCGATAAGAGGTGCTTTAAATAACTGCCAAGGATAATGAATTAGATTTTTTTATTTTAATTAAAAAATGTTATATTTTTTTTTATTTCATGTGTAAATTGTTGTGTGTTAAAAATTTAAAAAAATTTAGATTTGGTTATTTGAATATTAATGGTCATGAAAAATAAAAAATTAGTCAAAATTTGGAAAATTAGGTAGAAAATTTAATTATTTGGATAAATGTTGAAGCATTTGATTAATAAAGAGTTTTTTTTTGTTAAAAATCTATAATTTTAATTTTTTAAAAAACCTTTTTGATTAAAAAATTGTTTTCTTGTAAAAATTCATGTTTGAAATTAAAACTTTAACTATTTGTTGAAAATTCGTTTTCTTCCGGTTGAAAATTAATTTTTTCATTGAAACTTTAGCCATCCCATTATTAGTTGAAAATTTATTGTTTTTATTTGAAAAATTTAATTTTCTCAGTCAAGATTCAACTATTTTTCAAAAAAATCGTGGTTGTAGCTTGCAATTTTTTCTCTTCTGACTGAAAAATCTTCCTTGGTACATAATTTACATTTTTTTTTTTTTTTTTAAATTCGTCTATTTTTTGGTTTGGACATTCATCTCTTTTGGTAGAAATTTGATATTTTTGAATTAAAAATGCAGCTATTATATTTTGGCTAAAAATTACTTTTTTTTCTTCAGTTGAAAACACATTAAAAAATGTAACTATTTTGTTAAAAATTCAAGTTTATTTTTAAAAAAATCCATCCTTTTTGATTACAACTTCCATATGGCGCGAAAAGATTTTTTTTCACTTAAAAAAAAGGTACCTGGATAATTTTCTTTTTCCTGATAAACCTGTAAAAGTTCTAATTTTTTGTTTGAAGTGCTAGACACAAATGAAAGACTGTTTTAGCAAAATATATTTTTTTGTTTAAATACGAGGAAAATTAATATGTAGTATTATTTTATTTACATGTCATGAAGAGCTAATATAGAAACGATAATTTATTAGTTAAATCGTAAAATTCAAATAATTGAGACCTACAGTTTCCAATTTGTTATTATTATTGGTATAGTATACAGAAGAGACAAATTCCAATCAGTAGTAGTTGGCATGTTCCGATACGCATTCTAAATAAGGCAAATTAATAATGAAAATTTAGCATTCTGACATGACGCATTGATTTATGTCTATGTCTGAATTTGAATCAATTTCGCACGTCTCTGGGGTCAATAAATGTACATCAATCTCAATAATTGAGAAAATTAAGAGAGAATTTTAGTAGAGACGGTAACAAAATTCTACCTATTGGAATTAAATGTAAATATAATTATAGTTTTGTATAATTTATTTATTATCTATAATTATTTATTATTTTTAATTTTGTTGGTTCGAATTATCTACAAAAAAATATAAGTTCCAATCCAAAAATAGGATTTTTCAACCACAATTTTATTTGTCAACACAATAGTTTAATTGGATATCAAACTGTTGAAATTTTCAAGTCAAAAAGGCGAAGTTTCTACAAAAATTTTAAATATAAACGTTAATTTAAAAGCAAATATTTTAATTTTAAACTATGCACTAAACTCTCGCTTTCAGTCAAGTGTCGGGGGTTGCCTTCAAATGGCCTTGGACTGATTTCGGAGGGATAGAAACGTAAATAGTGAGAGCTGCCTGACTCGTTTCCAATTGAATTATATTCAATAAATTTAACTTTAATTTAAAAATATATAATGTAACCACTCTCGCTTCCCTGAAAAATTGCGTGAGTCAGAAGTTCCAGGAAGGCCGAGAACGGGGTGACTAAAAGCGAGAGTTAGGTGTAATTGTAAATCCTTAATAAAAAAACTTAATTTTTTACAAAGTAATTTAAACCAAACAATTGAACTTTTAACCGAAAAGGATACATTTTTAATCAAGAAATTAATCAAGAAATTAAAATTAATTTTCTACTAAGAAAGACTCTATCAACCAAACATTTGAACTTTCATCTAAAAAAGATAAATTTTAAACCAAAGAGTTAAATTTTTAACTGAAAAAGATTAAAAGATCTTAACCAAAAATAGAATACTTTAATTGCCATTTAAAAAATTTATTAACAATTATTATTATTATTATTTTCCTCAAAATAATTAAATTGCTAACCATAAATATAAACGTTCAACTTGAAATTTTGATACAAAAGATGACTTTGTAAAAATATAGTTGCGTTTTCAGCAAAATAATTTAATTTTCAAGAAAATAAAAGAATTTTTAACCAGACGAGATTGAATTCATGCCAAAAATATAATAGCAGACTTTTCAATAGAAAAATTAAGTTTTACGCAAAAATTAATTTGGATTTTCTTACTGGGATTTAAACAAGCAAGATGGCGGAAATTGAGGATCAAACAGTAGCATTAAACAGTTTGGGAAAAAATTAATTTTTGAATATCGTCTTCCGGCACTCTAAAAAAATTCTGGTAAATCTAATTTTTTTACTGGTACCGAAAATTTTTTTACCGGTACCAGTTTTGTATACACAACCTTCTTAATAATCTAAACAAACTTTCATAAACAAATCAACTATTCGGTAACTTATTTACTA
>JAAAKG020095902.1:0-16101 GCA_010014905.2 Druon quercuslanigerum
GGATTGTTTAGAAGTTGTCCTATTTTCGCAGGTGGTTTAAATATGGTTTGGATGTTGTGTTTGTTGAGAATTCTTCCCATTTGTTCTGTGACACCTTGGACGTAGGGTAGGACAGTGGTCGTTTTTCTCTATCTTTCTTTATTAGGTTGTTTTGAATTGTTTTCTTGGGTGTATTTTCTTATTACCTTATCAATTTGTTTGATTGTGTAATCGTTCTGTATTTGAATTTGTTTAACGTTTTGTAATTCCTTTTGTAAATTATCTTTATCTGTTATGGAGACAGCTCAGTATACTGTATATTTTTAAAAAATAAGACTCGATTGGCCAATCAGGTGTGTCCTGTCTCTATGGTGAGCGCTCTGGCCAATCACAGTCATTGTAAAGAGTAAATATAAGAACAACATAACCTGATACCTCAGTTTCAGGTCAGCCCTGAAGAAGTGAACTGCAATGTTTACGAAACGTCGGCAAAATTCGTAGTTTTGTACACGATTGAAACCCGAAATAACTCCTTTAACATAATGAATCATCGTGAAATTATTAAATCTATTATTATATATGAATTAAAAAACCTTAAAAAAAGTATAAGCGAATGGAACGTGAACGCTTTAAACTAGAAAACGTAAATACAGATAATGGAACATAGACTTAGGGAATATCAAAAATTCCAATTAGATTATTTAGACATAAAAAGCGGCAAAATGTCAAAGGATCAATAGCATTTACAGCAGGCAGACTGAATGACACAAAACTCAACAAAAACAAAAATCAACAAAATTTTAAACAAACACCGACTCACTAGATTATAAGAACAAAAAGACAGTACGAATTTCCTACCTTTCAGGAAATGGAAAACTCTACACGATGCCAACCATGCCAAAAAACCCTAAATTTGCGAAACATATTTCTCTACGTATAAAGGTGCCCGGCCGCAAATTGGTTGATACTACTGGTGTCTGGCGTACCAGGAAAAGAGATCTGATAATACCCTCACAGGCATGTGAGCAAATTACTGAATCATAAAAACGCCTCTGTAGAACCAGAACAATCATCTCTAATCACCTCGGAACCAGAACCAGAAAAGAAAGGAGCGGTGGGAGGAGATATTTTCCCACTAACTAGCTACGGAAACCAGGAAGAGAACGAGGGCAAAACCCTTAACAAGTGCTACTCCCTATTCGAGGGTTACAACGGAGGATACAACAACCAGTTAACTTAGATTAAAAACAAAGAATAAGAGGAATACGAACTGAGGGGAAAAATGTTAAAACTTAGTCTAAAAGACCTTCAAGTGACAAAAGATTTCGAAATACAAATGAAAAAACTAAAGCTGCAAGCAATGGAAGTAAACAGAAAAATGGGAGAAAAACTAGAATAAGAGGCACGCTCATCGTGGGAACAGACCCTAAAATTGAGAAAGGAAAACACGACAAAAAAAAAAAATAAAAGATACAGAAAGGACATGGAACCTAGAAGAGGATAAAACAAATCCAATACCAAAAAATGTTAATAAGATCCTTCGTCCACCACGTTAAGAGCGAAGAGGAAAAAGAACAAATAAACTAGGAGTGGAAAATGCTTTGCGAAAAAAATAATAAAGATAACCGAAACAAAAGAAAACGCTGTACGACAACGTTGCTCACTCACAATCCCAAGCGACATCTTTTTCTTTTTTTTATATGTTATAGAAACAGAGGAACCATGGATAAAAGATGGAACAACGAGAGTATCAAGAGCACCAGGCTTTTACAAAATAACATAAGGGCAGACTCAGAAAACTCCAAATGCCAATTTTGTGGCTTACTCTTACCCAGGCACTTTTTGTAATGACCGACAATTAGGGTACAGACAAAATTACACGACTCCAAACCATGACGGACAAACATACGTACAGGGGGCTGGGAATACATTAACAGAAATATTAAAATAATTCTTCTTCTTTTTTCTTCATTCTTCCCCCTGCTTCTTCATTCTCTTCTCGAATTCCTTAATTTTTAAGCCCTTTCCTCCCTTTTTTTCTTCTCTTCTTCCTCTTCTCTCCATTCCCTCATTTTCTTGCAGTCTTCCGAATATAAGAGTCCCCTTTTGACTCTCTCTGTGGCTACAATCATTTCGACTCTTTCGTTGTGCTTTTTATGCTCTACTCTTGCTCATGCGTTTTCTATTTCGCGTCCTCCTTCTCTGTCACCTCTCGATATTTTCCTTAACTCTACTTCCCTAATCCTTTTAATTTCTTTCTGCATTTCCTTTTCGATACTTTTTTTTATTCCATCTCCTCTTCTCTCCTTCTTCTTTCTCCCTCTGTTCCAGTAAGGGGAGGCTGATCTAGCTCCCACCAAGGTTTGCACCTATGAGTAAGGAGTGCTTCATTGACGATCAACTCCGCACTTGAGTGTTAGTCGTTGGTCTAATTTCTGGAAATAAATTTTTTTTCTGTCTTTATTGTAGGTGTATATGTTGGTGTCTTTTTGTGTGGGTGAAATTTTTGCTTTTATGAAAAAAGGTCCTTCGAAATTTTTATTCAATTTTTGAGCTATTCTTTCCTCTTTAATTGACAATGTTTTGTTGGTTTTTAGAACTTGTTCGCCAATTTTAAAATTTATAGGCATGCGTCTTAGATTATAGTACCTTGATTGCGTTTCATTTGCGGTATCTAAATTTTTAATTACCTCCTCTCTAATTATTTTTAATGTTTGCATTCTATCTGCACATATTTCTGATTTTTGAAATTCCATTTCGCTTTTACCGTCTAAATCCTTATTCAACGCTTGCATGAGTTGGAGCTCTCTACCAAAATTTAAAAAAGCTGGTGTAAAACCTGTAGATGAATGTTTACTAGTATTTAAAGCAAATTGTACGTCATATAAATTTTCATCCCATGATTTATGATCTTTCTCTAAATACGGTTTTATTACCGTTTTAATTTTTTTTATTAAATTATTAATTGATTTATTTAAGTACTCTTTTCCGTTATCTGTAAATAAAATTCTAGGTGTTCCCGATTTAGAAATTACATGATTGTGAAATTCTTTTTCAATCGTGGAGGCTAATTTATTTTTGACTGCAATTATTTCTACCCATTAAGTAAACATGTGGATAAAGACCAAAATATATTGATTTCTCGATTTTGCCATTGGTAATGAACCCATCATATCTGATGCTACTACTGTCCACGGTTCTTCAATTATCCTTTTTCCCATCAAACCAATTTTATTATCTACTTTCAGTTTTATTCTTTGGCAAATTTCGCATTTTTTACATATTTTAATGTTTCCGAGTACATTCCGGGCCAAAAATAATTTTCAAACATTTTCGCATAAGTTTTTTCCATGCCTAAGTGTCCTGCTTGTTTATTATCGTGATTTTCAATTAAAACTTGTTCTCGCAATTCTTTCGGTATTGGTAATTACCACGCATTGATATCTAAATTCAAGCTTGATTTTAAATGGTTGGGTATATAAAAATACAATCGATTATCGCGTATTCTCCAATTTTGATTTTCTTCTAGCTTATTTTTAACATGTATCATCTTAGTTTTATACTAATTATCCTCGATTTCTTAAAAATCTTTTTCTTTATTTTCTACTACGCTTGATAAAATACTAGAAACCTTTATTTCATTTTCATTTAACGTTGATAGTGCATCTGGGTCATGATTTAGGCTTCCCTATCTGTACATAATTTTGTAATCGTACTCCAATAATTCTAAAGCCCATCGTGCTAGTCTACCTGTTGGATTTTTTAGATTTTGGAGCCATTTCAAGGCAATATGATCTGTAATAACTTTAAGAGAATAACCCTCTAAATATGTTCTAAATTTTCGAATCGTCCAGAGTACGGCTAAACATTTTTTTTCTGATGAAGAATATTTACGTTCTGCTCTATTCAGACCTCTACTTGCAAAAGCTGTTACATAATTTTCGCCGTTTATTGTTTGTGTTAAAACAGCTCCTAATCCTATATCACTCGCATCAGTTTCAAGTTGCAAAGGACTTCCAAAATCAGGACAGGCTAAAATTGGTGCTGTTAGTAAGTGCTTAATAGTCGTAAATGCCTGTTCCTTTTTGTTTGCACATTCCCACTTTACTTCTTTTTTTAATAGCTATTGTAATTGTTCTATTATTTCAGAAAATTTTGGATGAATTTCCTATACCAAGAAGCTATTCCTATCAGTCCTTAAACTTGTTTAATTGTTTTAGGCCTTCAAAAATTTAAAACTCTTTCAATTTTTTCTTCATCAACTTGTAATTCTTTTTCAATTACTTTAAAACCCAAATATTTTATTTCCAAACTGCCAAATTCGTATTTGTCTAAACCTATTGTTAAACCCGCGTTTTTAATTTTATATAAAACTATTTCCAAATATAATAATAATTTCCAGATACTGATCTTAATGTGTCTAATATTTTAGACATTATTGGAATTAGGTCTAAGTCTTTTTTTAGTTATTTTATTAACTTTCCTAAAATTCAAACAAAATCTGTACTTTCCATTAGGTTTCTATAACATTACTATTGGGTTTGACCAATCGCTATTCGATGGTTTTATTATTTTTTCTTCTAAAAGTCTATCTACTTCTTCATACACAAACTCTCTTCTTTTTGGTGATACATAATAGAATCTTTGCTTAATTGGCTCGTGGTCCTTTACATCTGTTTTATGACTAGTTAAATGGGTTAAATGGGTTAATTTTGTTCCCTGATCTATTACTTTTCTTTCAATTAAATTTTCTAATTTCACTTCTTCATTTAATTCTACTATTCCTTCCGAAATTTCCTCGCAAAATTCTAAATTTTTCTTTCTATTTTTACGCATGTAATGTCAATATTTATTACCGCAATATTTCTAAAATGATACCAATTACTTTTTTTAATTGTGAATATTTTTTCTATTGAATCATTTTTTCCCTCTGTTTTATCGATAAGCCTCTTCAATTTAGAATAATTTTTCTCTTTATTGCATTCCCATTACCCTTTAAATTTTGTCTCTAATTTCCTGTCTTTATTTTTCGCATGTAAATTCTTGTTTATTTTGTTCCTTTCCTTATTTGTTTTCTTCTTTCCCTTTCTCTCTGTGCCGGCTGGGGTGCTGGCGGGATCGAGTCTAGTGCATCACCTGTAAAGAGGGCTTGGGGTGGGGTGTATGGCGAAACGGGAGAAGAGACTTCGCACGGTAGCAAATTTCTCGCTTTCTCTCGCGTGTTGTTTCTCAGGCTAATCTTCGTCCCGAATTTTAATCTATTTTCCTCGCTCTCCCCATTCTTCTTTTCCTCGGTATCTTTCATTACCGGTTCCTGCATTTTAATTATATTTGCTTCTATCGCATGCTTAATATTTGGTAACTCTGGTAACCACCAAATCTTTTTCTCGTAATCTATTTTTAAACCTAATCTTTCTATAATATCGTTTCCTATTATTCCTATCGATCTTAAATCTGGTACTAGCCTGAATAATAAGTATTTTTCCGTGTGACCTACTTTGATTGGAATTAAAACTTGTCCTGTAATTCTGTTTTTATAAATTTTTCAACTATCTATGAGTGAGTTGCACCGGTATCAACTAATACTTTAAATTTATGATCTTCAAAATCGATCATAACATAATCTTGTTTCGTTCGATTCGTTTTTGTCCATTTCAAGTAATTCTGACCGGTCTTTGGTTTCGTTGATTATTATCCGTCTTTAATAACCACCGTTTGCGTTTCCCTGATTTAAACCATACCAACAATCACGTAGAAAATGGCCTATTTTCCCACAATTGTAGCACGTAATAGGTTGACGTGATTTGTAATTTGAGCTTTGATAAACAGAATTTGGATCCGCGGAATCCTGAGTTCTTGGATCTACTTCACCTCCCTTCTACCTATCTTTACTTTTTTCTTCTACGTGATATAAATGCGGTCGTATATGCGGAGAGTTTTTAATGTTTCGTATCTATTGAGACAGGACGAATTTCTATGATGGTCTTAAAATAGAAAGTCAAAGTTGTATTTCTCTTTCTTCTCCATAATTCGGCCCTCTCTTGCCGCGGCTTGGGTTAGAGCAGCCAAGGCTTGTGTGGGTCAGATTGCGTAGTTTAGTCGAAGCCAGTCGACGATACCCCCATGCCGGATGTTGCAATCGGGGCATTCTGGGCAGTAAAGTGTCAAGTCGCGAGAGCAGCCCGCGCACCTTCCCAAGGCCTGGCTCATGTTCAATGCCATGCGTGTAAATGCAGTTCCGGGTGTCGAAACCGTCGGCGCCACAGACTCGGCTAAATCCAGGGCGGTAGGGCATCTTGCAATCCTTAAAGTGGTGTTCTCTGGACCTGCAATTGACGCAGCCGGCGATGTCCTGTTTGCAGACGTAGGTCACATAAGTTTGTGTTCCTCTGTCGACTTTGTTGGACTCAATCTTCTTTACGAGGATCTCGACCCTTTTTCTAATCAAGTCCTTTAATAGATTTTGACAGACCATTCTACAGTGGGCCATGTAGAGGGGCTGCTCTTTCCCTCTAGGATTAACAAGGTGTGGGACACCTAACTCCTGAAGAACCTCCTCGAACTTCAGGGTCTTGTCGAATGGTAACGGTTGTACTGCCACCGATGGAGCGACAAGTGCTTTTGGGTCGTCAGTCGACTTGCACTCTTTTCCTGCGCCAGTCGCTTTAATCGAATGGCTGGCGGAAGGTATCCTCTTTCGCTGCAGGTTCTCGGAGTGCAGTTGCGCCGGTGTGATCCTAGTCGGTTTCGTCAATTTTAACTCCATCGGAGGCAAGCTTCTAATCTCCTGGAGCAACCTGTCAACGCCCTTACTGGTCTTTGTCTCTGTGGGTGCTGAGTTAGCCCAGTCGAAGTTGATTTTGTCAGTCGAGAACTCCTTTGTATCCTGAAGGATCTTGTGTAACGATGGAGCTGATTCATCAGTGAACTCGTCATGCTTTGACGAACCGACGGCACCTTCGTCTTCGTCGTCAGTCTTGTCAGCATTGACCTCCTCAGAC
The DNA here is from genome assembly GCA_010014905.2 of Druon quercuslanigerum. Classification (NCBI taxonomy): domain Eukaryota; kingdom Metazoa; phylum Arthropoda; class Insecta; order Hymenoptera; family Cynipidae; genus Druon; species Druon quercuslanigerum. Next base: position 6,981 of record JAAAKG020095902.1, read on the forward strand.
CTTATAAGTTGTAATTCGGTCTCCATCTCTAGCCTGAGGTTTAATATTTTTAGTTCCAGTTCGTCCTGCTGACTCCTGAATTCCAAGGTTCTTTGGGAAACCGGTCCCGGGGAGGAGAGACCAGAGCTATGTGAGTTGGACAGGTTGACAACTGCGATGGCGTGTCAGTATCCTGATGTTGAGAACGGCGATGATTCGCCTGCCCACCTCGAGCTGAAAACGTACATTACTTAGCGCGCAGCGTTTGACGTGGAATTTTCAAGTAAGCGATACAATATTTTCCCACCAATTTATCAGCTTTATCTGTCAATTCAACTGTCGACGATCCCAGCAACCTGCTAACAAAAGCTGGCCCCAAGTAAAGATCTGCCAATTTCGAAGAATAAACTTCGGCCTTATTACTTGATTTTTTATTTGGGTAATAGACTTCAGTTCCTACCTTTATTTCCATTGACTCGACTCTATCTGAATTAGCCGTAGCTAAACGCTTGCCAGAGCTCTTCTTAATTTGACTTTCTATTTTATGACGAAATTCGTCAATTTTACTCATTCGCGTTGTCCATTCGTCAAGTGAGTTTTTGAGGGTGGAACTTCTGACATTTTCAGGAACGCTGCAATCGTGTTTGACAACTGCTTCCCGCCTGTGATTCAAGAAGAAAGGCGATATTTTGCTACCGGAATGTGGAACGGTGTTATAAGCTAGTTGGATTTTAGTTAGGTTTTCATCCCACTCTCTGTGATTGTCATTAATGAATGCGGAAATCATAGATTTGGTTGTTCGATTAACACGCTTGACTGGATTGCTTTGGGGGTGACTCAACGGGGTAGTTATGTGTTTCACTCTTCTAGCCAATCATAGAGCCTTAACATCTTTATTTAAGTACTCCGTTCCATTGTCAGTGACAATGGATTTTAGTGTACCCCAGCGATCAAAGATTGTCTCGACAGCTTTTACTACGAACTTTCCTGTTCTATGACGGACTGGGAATAATTCGATATACTTGGTGTATAAATCCTGAACGACGATTAGATTAGAGTTTCCTTTTTTTGTTCGCGTCTGAGAGACGACGGTGTCAACGGATAATTGGGCCCAAGGTGATTGCAAAGGCCTAGTAGTCAATTGTCCTTTTAAACGTCTTTAATTATATTTGGCCTGACGCATATTTCACAATCCTCGACAAAGGACTTGACATCTTGGGTCATACCCGGCCAATAATAATTTTGGCGAATCATATCTAACGTTTTATCACGTCCCGGGTGTCCGACTTGCGGAACATCGTGATTTTCGTGAAGCACAGTTGTGACGTCACAGGGTTTGACTACCTTTTTCCACGGATGTTCGTCGTCAATCAGAGCTTTCTCGTAATCGGGACGGTAATAAAACAGATCTTCATTCTCGATCTTCCATTCACAAAATCTGCCAGGTTGATCTTTGACGAGTTTCAACTTGGTGTTATACCAATCCGGATCACAAGTAGTGTTTAGCTGGATTTGTCCTTAAATCGTTTCTTTACGGACCTTTTCCCACCCATTTGAGTCTAGATCGACATTGAACATGCGCGAGAGTGCGTCCGGAGCCTCATTTGTGGTTCCCTATCGATGTTCAACTGTTATATCATGCTGATAAAGATAAATTGCCCATCTAGCAAGGCGACCAATGGGATTTTTCAATGCATGAAGCCATTGCAATGCTTGATGATCGGTAACGACATTGAACGGCATACCCTCTAAATAGCATCTCAGTTTCTCGACGGACCAAACCACTGCCAAGCAATCTTTTTCAGTAGTTGTATAATACAATTCTGTGCTTCTCAATGGTCGACTCAGAACTTTAACCCAATTTTCAATTCTCGTTTCCGGATCCTTTTTGACGAGAATTGCACCTAAGCCAGAGTCGCTAGCATCGGTATACAAGATAAAGGGTTGTCCGGGAATTGGGACATATAACCGTGGCACCTCGACAAGAGCTTTCTTGACATCATCAATTGCTTTCTGCTCAACCTTAGTCCACCTCCAAGGAACTTTTGGACTTGTCAACTTATTCAGAGGACCCTGAATCCTGGCTATATTTTTCAAATGTCTGTGATACCAGTTTACAAGACCATTGAACTGTCGCAATTGAGTCCGATCCCTTGGGACACCAATGACAAAATGGCAATGTGATCATCGAGGTCCTGACTGACAATGATCCAGTAATCTAGATAAGTGAAAACCTGATCACACCATTTATTCGGTAATTTCCTTTCGGAAATCAACTACTCCATCAATTGCTGGAATGTCGAAAGTGCGCCGGCTAGGCCATAATTCATCCTATTACACTCCAGCAATCCTTTTCCCTCTACCGAAAATGCCGTGTACTTTCGACTCCCTTCAACCATAGGGGTTCGGTGAAAACCTTCACTCATGTCGAGAGTCGAAATTATTTTGGCTTGAAGGAGTTGTGACAAAATAGACTCGTATGTTGTTGAGAGGATAGGCTGGTTTTATCGTTTTTTGGTTAAGGGGTCGATAATTCATATAAAACCTGAGTCCGCTATTTGCTTTAGGAACAACTACTGGCGGGCATGCCCATTCGCTATTACTCCACGAAACGTAACCCTTTTCCAACAGATGATCAACCTCCTCAGTGGTAAATTTGCGTATTATCTCGCTAGGATGATACGGTTTCTGACGATGAGGTTTGTATCCGTCAACTCAATCACGTGTTTGATTAAATGGGTCTCGACAGTAGACTCTTTGTCAAATTTATTAAATTCAATCTCCAAAAATTGTCTTAGACGTTCGGTTTCGTGAATCGAGAGCGTTTGAAGCTCGTTTAACGTGGTGTGGCTATGTGACAACGGATAATGGTGTTTGCTGCCACTCAAGATCCAGGTTTGCGAGTTCAACCAGAAATCCATTCCGAGAATTATATCTCCCGGCAATTCTGACATGATGCTAAACCATTGGGTTCCATAGACGTCACCTATGTCAATAACAAATCCCACTCCACCGAGTCCTTTGACAACCGACTGATCTCCCAGGCGGACGCCTGCACGAGACGTCAGATCAGCCTTTAACTCTTGAATCTGAAATTGCTTGACGCGTTTGTATGTGGACCCGCTAAGGTATGATCTTCCACTACCACTGTCGATGATACCACGCATCTTCTCAAAAAAAAAAATTAATTTCGACAGGTATTTTTATCGACTTTTTTGTTTCTTTTGTCGCGTTACCAGAACGATATATTTTCCTCTGTGCTAGTCGATGGATGACGTGTGGAGGGAACCGAGACGGAAACCATGTTCTAAAAGAATCTGGCCTGCCTCTAAGATCGACCATTTTGACACTGTCTTCCTCGGAGTCCTCACCCGAAAATGACAATGAGGCGATAGTTTTCTCAGTCAATCCCTCCTGTTTCGCATGTAAAACATGCTTCACTTCGTCATCAGAGTTTTACTACTCACTAGGAATTTCATCCAATAAACGTAACTCCAGTGGGTTGGGATAATTGAACCCTATTTTGCTGACATCACAGTCAGTGCTATCTAAATTTTTAGGTTGGTCGAAGTTAAAAAGCTTTTGAACATCGACGATATTTTCCGACGAAGAAGGATTCTGAATATCCTCAACTTTGCCCTTGGTTTCAGTAGTCTGAGGCGAAATTACTGAGGGCTTTTGGCGTTTCCCTGTTATTTCGGACAATTAGTGTTATAGTGTCCCATTTCGCGACAAAGGCAGCAAACCACCTGTGGTTCTGACGTACAATAACGCAAGGAATGTCCCAGCTTCGCACAGTTAAAACAGAACAACTTTGACCGATCGAAAGGTGGCCTTGTTCCCTCTGATTTAGTTTGTTCGTCAACAGGGGGTCCAATGTCAATTTTATTTGTTGTTTTCGGTTGACTTGACCTTCCTTGGAACTTGTTCAAATTTTGATCAAGTCTTTGTCGCGTCATTATTTTAGAATTTTGAACTTTTAAGTTCTTTCTTAGTGTTCATGTTTTGCTTTGGTTGTAAAGCATTAAAGTCTGTTACTTGCTCGTTCTCGGAATTCTCATCGCCCGAGATCAGTTCTTCCTGTACAGAACATTCGTCGAATTCGTCAACCGAGTCAAACTGCCCTTGAACATAATTCAAGTCCATACGACTAGACCTCGGGCGCGCTTTATGCGACTCAATTGATATCTGGTAGAGATAACTACGCTTGTTAGCATAGTGTAAAAACTACATGCGAATTCCGCGTAAGTTTCGTTTTTGTCGAGTTTCAATTCATGAACCTCGAGAAGAAGGTCGGTGTCGTCTTTCTTAACGCCCCACTCGTATGGGAAAGCACACGAGAAGTCCCTCCACGTACACCACGAGTTTTTGTTAACGAGGTACCACGACCTATGAGGACCCTCATATATTTTCGGCAAACACGGATCGAATAAGTCCCTATGTATCCCACTGGTACTCAAATAATCCTTGAGAATTAATAAAAACTGCTCAGGATTTCTCTCTGTTTTTGGAAAAGAGATTTTCCAGGATCTGACTATGCGACCGATTTTCATTGGCAAGTCGCCATCGAAACCAGAGTAACCCCCACCTTGTCTACGAAACAACGGTGTTTTTTACTTAGACTCGAATTATTTCGAGGAGGGCTGTCGCTTCTGCTCGAGTCATTCTCTCGCCAGGAGAACAACGAACCCGTTCTCCGTGCAATCGATACGCTTGAATGAAGCGAGGAACGGTTTATACTTCGACTATTTTCTCGAATATTTTGGGGTCATATCGCTCACTACTTGTCATTTCACGATAGCGTTGCTCTGAGACATAAATCTCTCTATCAACTATGTGCCCGTTGGCATCTGGTTCGCCAACTACAATTTTAATTAGTCGCGGGACTGTGTTTTGGCCTCCTAAATCGGAATTATTCGCGTTTCTATTTTTTGAATAATTATTGTCGCGAGAAAATCGAGAATCCATGTTTGGGATTCTAGGTCGAAATGTTGAGTCTTCATTGTCGAAACGCACATGTTTGAGTTTCCTTTCCACCGAACCCGTTTGAGTCATCTATATGACTCAAATTATTTCAGAAATTTTAGCGTCTCATTCGACGAACAGAATCTTAATAATTTAAATTAAATTTGAATCACATAATCATGTGACTCGATTCGATATGCTTACATGTGTATTTATTACTTATAAATTTCCAACTTGAAAGTGGTCCGTTTGAACCGTATATCCATACGATTCAAATTATTTTGCTTTCGTCGAATATCAACAAGATTCAGCAACACAATCAATTCAAATAATCACAGTTTCGTATCATATTTGTACATTACTTAATAATACTTTAAATTCGTGCATAAGTTAAAGCGGTGAAATCGTTTTAATTAGAAGCTACGCAGAGAAAATAAAGCACATAACCTTTGCAAAGTCGCAGTCTGTTTACAAAAACGTTCTAAGTGTTCAATCGCCGAGTGAAGCATTACAATCACACTAAGCTTGAGGTTTCTACAATTATACCACTACATACAATTTTACGCAAATACTTTACTAGAAAGAATTTGATTTTGACATTATTTTGACAAAATTACCCAACTTGCCCCACGCTAGGCGTCAAATGAGACAGGACGAATTTCTGTGATGGTTTTAAAATAAAAAGTGAAAGTTGTATTTCTCTTTATACTCCAGAATTCGCCCCTCACTTGGCGCGGCTTTGGTTAGAGCTGCCAAGGCTCGTATGACAATCAAAATTTTAATAATCTGTTGGACGCCAGCTAGCTGAATCCAAACCAACAAGGAAATAATAGAAGTGAAAACACGAAATTCGAGACAACATTACTCAGGGTAGGTTCGTTGGGCGAACCCAACAATAAATTTAGCGATAAGTCATAGCCATTTCCAGAGATACACCAATTTAATACAAGCAATATTTACAACCTCTGTCGATCGTCAAAATTATCCAATAATCGTTTTCAATATAAAGTATCCTTGGTACAAAAGTTTTTAGACGAAGTGAACTCTCAAATGGTGCCAAAATTCGACAAATTTTACGAATCGACTCCCGATGGATTTTGACGAATATGTCAATCGAACTACGAATATATTAGGGACCTGACATACGGACGACAAATTTGAATTTTAAATTCGTCCGTAAAGTCCTAAATGGACTTCAAAATGAAAATTCTCATCTTGACGGCTACGGATGAGTTATTTATTGATAATTTGAATTAAATTTATTTGACTAAAGTGATTTCCTGTCGCACTATTTTCTTGATTTTGTTATTTCTGCTTGAATTGTCTTTTTTGATTTTGTTCATACTTTCGTTTTTGATTATTATTTTTATTTTCATTTTTTATCTAAAATACTTAGTTGTTAAACTCTAATTTTAGATTTTGCTAACTCTGTTTCCCACTCACGTCCTCAGATTTCTAATTCTGAAAAATTTGAAAAAGCATTTCTTGAAATATACACTTTGTAGTAAATTATTAGATTTTCGTACGTTTTTCTTAATTGCCATTCCAGACTTAGTCGCGGCATTGATTTTTCGAAAAGTTGCTTAATTTCTGTTACAAAAGCATGAATGTCTTGTTCTGTTTTCTGTTTATAAAATTTTATTTTATTTTTTATGATTTCTGAATGTCTTTCATTTAAATATGCATCTTTAAATTCTTCGATAAATTAATCCAAATTTCGCCAATAGTCTCGGCTAAGGTGGTACCAACTTAATGCTTCCTCTTCAAAACTCGCGTCTAAATTTTTTCAATTGTTGACATCAATAATTTTGTACCCTTTTTGTAACCTAATTAAACTATTTAAAAAGTAATTTGGACTACTTTCTGTGTTGTTTTTAAATTTAATGGGCCAATTTAACATTATTTGAATCAATCCGAATTTAAAAAAGAGTTGCTGGTATTTCATTCGTATTTCCATTCATCTCTTCTTTTTCGTATTGAGGCTAATTTGATTTTCTTATTATGCCTTTGCACTGATCTCGGTAATGAGTATCCGTTCCCTTGACCGCTGCCTCTATTATTTGTTGTTCCTTTTCTTACAACTGCTAATAAGTGCCTTTGCACATTAAAATCTAATTCGGTTTCTTCGAAATGTACCGTATTTTGTATATTTCGTAGCTTATTACTTTGATTGAATAAATATTGCATCGTATTTGAAATTCCATCAATCTTTTCATTAAAATTTTTTTATATATTTTGAAAGTTCTTTTATTTTCAGTGTATCGCGTTTTTTCTCTTCAAAACTAATTAATTCTTATGCACCATTCCAAATTTCATTATTGCCTTTTTAAAAACGAATCGATTTCAAAAGTGTCATTATTGATTATCGCGTTTTCTCTTTCTTGCCTTTCTATTTCTATTCGTTTTTTAGTTTTTAGTTTCTATTAGTTCCTTTATCTTATTTTCAATTTCTTTATCTATTCTACTCATTTCTAATTAATTATTTTCTAAATTCCTATTATTTTCGTCTTCTATTTTCCAAATAACTAATGTTTTCTCAGTATTTGGGGACAGTATTCCAATATTTTGTGTCTGTATTATCGGTCTTGGAACTGCACCTGTCGCTTGTCTTGGCTGTAGCGTCCACCATTCTAATTCTCTATTAACCGTTACCGATTTTAAATTAAAATTTCTTTCTAATTCTTCGCTTCTATTGTCGATTTCAACCGATTGACTTCCAATAATTTCATTTTCGTAAGTCAACGTTGCTTGTGCATTTTCTTTATCAAATATAATTTGTGGAATTTCATTATTTTGCCTCGGGTTTTACTACTGGGGAATGCGCCTGGCCTGACCATGTAGCGGAAGTATCCACTGATGGCGGGAAAGCATGGGGTTGTTTGTGTTACGTCAATGTGACTGTGGTTTCGCGCGCCAATTTCTGTAAATGACGCCGCTTTCTTTTTTTAACTTTCGTAATTCTCCTTAAAAATTATTCTAGTTTTTTTCCCTACTAGCTGCTTCTATTTTTTCGCTTATTTTTCGAATTTTATTATCTATCCTTGTCATTTCTATTTTTTGGTTTAGTTTTTGTTTTAAACCCCTCAATTGTGCCATCCGTTTACATGGTGTACACAGAAGGCATTTTTCTCCGGGTAATTTGGGTTTATTAAATGTGCACTTTTTCAGTCTAAAATACATCTCTACCCGAACTTTTTCTAACAGTCAGTTAATAAAAAATATATCACAAAAAATAAATTTTCTAAAACAGCATTATTCTCGACTTGGAGGATTTTAAGGGCAAATTTGGGGGAAAGGGAGGATGTGGAGAGTCGAGAACTGGATGAAGTCAATAATTGGAAACAATGTGAATATAAAAGAGTTTATGAACCCAAACTTACACGAAGGTGATGTGGAACCAGGGATTTGAGAAGAAAGGCGGCGCGCTCTTAGGAACTGTTTCTTATTGTCAAGACGAAACAACAGATTTAATGCTCTGCAACACACTGTGATCTTTTCGACAAACAGGTAGCCTGGTAGCCGCGGGCGAAGAGGACCTTAAATTCGATTTGTTATAATATAAATATAAAATATAATGCAAGGAACTGCCTGATAAAAGACACCATTTTTTATTGGGGAAGTTGCTTTATCCCCTTTATCTTCGCCGATTGGGCTTTCCACCTTCGACTCCAAGTCCGAGTGCAATACGATGTTGTTCAAGTGTACCAACGCCTCAATTTCGAGCATTCCCTTAAGAAGGGTATCCAGAAGCCTTTGGAGTGTTTGTATTTGTCAGGATGGGTTTCTATTTGGTGGTAATTGCTAGCGAGGTCAAATACTGAGAAGTATTGGGGAACTCCCCTGAAAGGAGTCCTGAAAGAAATCCATCCCAAGAAAGTTTTTTGAGCGGTTGGAGTTCCTAAACTACTATCTACTGCTCAGAGCACCCGATAATGGATCGACAAACAGTGCCGATTACTTGCCGATTAGTTTGATGTGCTAAAATAATTTAGATAGAAGCACGACGACGAACCGGCGAGACGCCCACATTGAGTAGAGTTGGAAAGGCGGTAATTTACGTTGAGATAGCCCGGTAACTTACCGGTAAGTTCTTGTCCGATATTTTTTCGAGAATTTACGAGAATTTAAGTTTTTCACCGAAATAAATGCAAACTAATGAGCTCAAATGGTTTTTAAC
>JAAAKG020095913.1:0-16101 GCA_010014905.2 Druon quercuslanigerum
CTAATCACCTGGTCATCATTATTTAGTTATAAAAGCCGACTGGCCTCCTGGCTCGGCAGCATTCTTATATTGTAACTCAAAGTGGACACCTTGTCCAAATAACTATTATATTAAGATTAATCCAAAAGTCTCCAATACCTTTAATCCCTTCTTGAATAAAATTGGACGTTTTTTAAAAACTAAACATACTAATTTTTTTCTGTATTTAAACGGAAAATAATTAATTTGAGTCACTTAACGGAAAGTTTCCGCTGTGACAATCACCTTGGGGAATTCCCAAGCCGAAACTTTACGCTGATATTTTCTCAAAGCGCCTACTAGCTTTATAGGCCGTGGCTACTTTTAACTACTGTGTCTGCTTTAAAAATTATTTTTACGAATAAAGTATCCTGAATGAACAACTTGGCCAGCAATTTAATGGTAAATGCCCTGTATCATCTTTCTGGAGTACTTTGTAAGCGTAAGTATGTCATAATTCAATATTTATAGCCGTCTCTTTATATATAACGTCAGCATGTGACACCTTGCCTGTAGTACACTTTTGTACTGTACTGTACTGTACACTTTTTTCTGTGCTACCTACTTATAATATTATTATATTATCGGCCTAAGCGAGTTATCTGTCTTATAAATTTTTGGAGAACCGATGTAGCCATAGGTGTGATTTACCGTCGTTCTACTAGGAGCGGGGGTGATTTTTATATGGCAGTTGATTATGTCAAAAGACTGAGAGATGGTATGCAGTCTTATTTTCTTTTACGTCTGGGAGAAACCAAAGAATATGGAAAATTAAAAAATATACTTCGACGACTTCCTGGCCATTAAAAATTGAAATTTTAATGTTCTAGGAGTCGAAGTATAATTTAATATTACAATAATATAATCTATAATAAATACGACCAAATCTCGCGGTCAATCCCCCCATTTTCGGCCTTCCAAGAACTGTTGGCGCCCGCAGTTTCTCATGGGAGCAGGGCGAGAGCGGTTGCTGCAGTCGGCTTCGAAGGGCTGCAGCGCTCGATTACTCAATCAAGTATATTGCGCAATAGCATGCATTCCAATTGGAAACGGTTCAGGCGGCCCTAACTGTTTATTTTTCGAACCCCCAGAATTCATTCCAAGGCCATTTAAAGGCCACCCCTGACACTGGACTGGAAGCGAGAGTTTGGTGTATAATGTATAATAAAAAAGTATAATTTTAGCAATGTTTTCCGTTACTAGATGATCCTTTATTATAAAAATGATCGAGGAAAGAATATAGTGGATTTCTTAAAACTCTGAACATGACTAAATTGATATAAATAAATGAATAGTTGTGTCTTTCTGAAACACGATACGCTTTTCTTTAATTTGAGTTTAAACTACTTTCTACTCACGCCGCTCGAAAAATGAGATTGTTAGTCCGCTCCGCGGGCAAGAAAAAGGGCCGACATCGTGGGTAGGGTTACCAGATAAGTCTTGTGTAAAATAAGCAAATTTCCGTCAGCAGCCCCCCCCCCCCAACACACTCACCCAGTAATTAGATAACCAAACCTCACCTAGTACAACGACATTTAGAAAAATTATGCCTTTTCTCTTTTTATCAAATATAGTAAGACCGAGAAAAAATTCTTCTTATTTGACATGACGGCGACATTTTTTTCAAATGCATATATAAACGAAAATGTGTAAGAAAAATGAAAAAATCCTTGTTTCAGGTAGAAAACAGCACACTTAATGAAAAATCAGTACATCAGTTTCAAGGGTAAAAAATAAGCAGATTTGCTGACAAATCAGCGCGTCTGGTAACCCTAATCGTCAGGGTGTCATAAAAAATAATATAATTGATATAATAGCAATTGGGGTTCTGTAAAATTGGTGTGGTGTGGTCACAATATAAGAGAAAGTCATTCATTTTAGATTATTGGAAGCTGCATCAACGAAATAAACGAATTCACGTGATCGAAACAAAATCTTTATTCGTATCTCCTTATTCTGATATTGAGAGTAATTAATTAACTATCAAAAATATATCTGAAGTAAATGGAACTTATTTATTGGCTATTTTCACCTAAAGTATAACTGCAATTAGAGTTCTGCAATGCGATTCAAAAATCATAAATAAAATATATTTTTTCCTAATTGCAGAAGAACTTTAATTGTAATTATTATAAAATCTCGTAATGCATAACACGTCACCACATAACCTATAATCAAATTAGGAATTAATAGGGAAATAGAGCAAGGATCTAGAAGGCACCTTACTGTTTAGTCTGGCAAGAGAAAGGCACCCTCGCTTGAATCTGGTCAGAGAGTCTAGGCTAGTGCCTTTTATACAAAGCTTGATGTTCTTGTCGGGTACTTACCAGATTTCCCGTTCAGCGCCCTACTAAAGTTAGGGCAAAATAACTAGCACCCTAACAAAACCGAGTGCGAGAATAGTTTTGAAATATGCCGCGGGCATATTATTTATAGTCTTTTCGATAAATGAAACCAAAATACCAAGTCTTATCAAAAAGGTTGAGGGAAAAATTATAGATCTTTGAAAAAGCTACCATTTTCCGCTAAAACGTTTTCATTTATCTACCCTTGTTTGGTTTAAAATTCGAATTTTAATAAAATAAAAAAACCAGTGTTATAAAAAAATTGTTAAAACAACAATTGCAAATATTTGGAAAAACTTCAATTCTTCTCCTAGACTTTTTTCACGTATCTGTCACTGTTTGGTGCGTAAAAACCGAATCTTCCCCCAGCGGAGGTCCTACACCTACTATTCCCTTTCTTTGACAAGTTGCGCGCAAAGAACGAAATCTCCCTTTTGTCAGAATTTCGTTCCATTGTCGACTCTGCAGGCCATTTCGGGCGCCAATATCAAACCTGTCACCACCTTACGCATATAGGGATTCTCACGCACACAAGCGCAACTCGTTGATCCACATGTGCATCTCGATCATGTCCATCATTGTCGATTTTGCAGCAGAGAGAATGTTGGCTTTTAGTGTGTTTCGTTTTTCTTTTCATAAAAAAGTGTGTTCTATACCTTTGTGCATGGCAAGCAAGGGTCTGTGCATAAATTACAAAAACTTTTTCACAAAACTTTTTCCGAATACATTTTTCTTGTGAATTTAGCGATCGTTATTATCACGTAAAAGGATTTGTGGTAGGGGATGATTTGGTAAAATCTTAATGCTGGTCATGAATGAACGAAGTAGTTCAAATTTCAAATAAAGAAAGATTTTCATTATAATTAGAAAACAGGTGAACTGAATCAAAAAGATTAATTAAAAAAAGAGTTCCATTTTGATCCATTTTGAACTAAATAGTAGAAAAAAGTAGAAATACCCAATCTGTTGAATCTTCTACCAAATTTTACAATTTTCTGAGCAAGAAGATGAATTTTAAGAGCAAAAAAAAATTTTTAACGAAGAAAGAACAAATTTTCAAGAAAGCAGTTAAATTTTTATCTAAATGCATAATTTCTTACCATATAGTTGATTTTTCAATCAAAAAGACGAATGTTAAAAAAAATCACATAAATTTGCAACCAAAATGTTGAATTTGTAACCAAATTGTTAAATTTTAAATTAAATAATGAATTTTAAACAAATAAAAAAACTAATTTCCAACAAGTTAGTTCAATTTTTAACATAAAAAATGAAATCTCAACAAAAAATGTAATAGTTAATATTTTAACTAAAAAATAGTTCTACCCTAATTAAGAATCTCATAAATTTTTAACTGAGAAGATTAATTTTTTACCTAAAAAGACCGGATAGTTAAAGTTCAACTAAAGCAGATAAAGCAGTATTTAAATTTCAAAACAAGAGGATTATCGTTCCCCAAAAGAATTTCAACCACATAATTGAATATTCAACTAAAACAAAATAATTTTTTACCTACACTTGTATAGCTAAATTTTCAACCAACAAAATTTTAAGAAAATAGTTAACTTTTCGGCCCAAGAAATTAATTTTTAACAAAAGTGATGAATCATCAAATTTAAAAAAGTGAATTTTTTACAAAGTAGGTCATCTTTTGATTAACTATAACATTGTTTTAAAATGAACTGTATTCTTTATGATAAAAATTACGTAGTAATAGCTATTATAGATCTCAATCAAATTTATTTTAAGCTAAAAGTACAATTAAATTATATTTTCTACAAACACTTCGGCAAAGTTAATGAAAAAACATTTTCTCAAGGTATCTCTGAATATTGGTTTCAAAACTGTCCTTTTATACTTCGAAACAACCTATAATTTCCACAAACCTTACAAACATTCCTTCTGGACTTTTAAGCTGCAGGGGTACATTGTCAAACGCATTTCTTGGGTAAGATATTTTCACGTCTGAGAATCACCAAAAACAACAGTTAAGAAATTTGGTAGAACATTTAAATAGTTAGTCGAAAGATGACCTACTTTGTTAAAATTTTTTTTTTTATTTAATGATTCATCATTTTTGTTAAAAATTAATTTCTTTGGTCGAAAAGTTAACTATTTAATTGAAAATTTTGTTGGTTGAAAATTTAGTTATACAAGTGTAGGTAAAAAATTATTTTGTTTGAATTGAAGATTCAATTACGAGGTTGAAATTTTGTTTCTTTTTGGGAACGATAATCCTCTTGTTTCGAAATTTAAATACTTGGTTAAAAATTTATGTACTGTGCAGAATTCGTCTTTTTGGGTATAAATTTTATCTTTCTTGTTAGAAATGCAACATATTGGAGGAAAAATAATCTGTTTTACTTGCGAATTAAACTGGTTTTTTGAAACTGCGTCTCTTTTTATTCAAATCAACTTTTATAAATTAATTTTTTTTTATCTTTTTGATTGAAATATCATCTACATTCTTCGCTAAAAATTAATCTTTTTGGACGATCATTAATTTTTTTAACTGGACATTTAACTAATCCAGTTTTTGTAGAAAATGTATCTGCTTTAGTTGAAACTTAAACTATCTGGTTGCAAATTGATGTAAGTTGTTAAGAATTCGACTTTTTTGGTAGAAAATTAATCTTCTTTGTTAAAAATTTAACTGTATTTTAATTAAAGTGAAAGTATTTTTTAGCTAAAATATTAAATGTTAAATTTTTTGTTAAGATTTCATTTTTTAGGTTAAAATTTAATAATTTGGTTGTAAATTCAACTTTTTGGTTGCAAATTTATGTAATTTTTTTAACATGCGTCTTTTTTGGTAGAAAAATAATCTTTTTGGATGAAAAATCAAGAATATAATAAGAAATTATGCATTTAGATAAAAATTTAACTACTTTCTCGAAAAGTTGTTCTTTCTTAGTTAAAGATATATATTTTTGCGTTAAAAATTCATCTTCTTGCTTAGAAAAGTATACAATGTAGTAGCATATTCCATAGATCGGTTATTTCTGCTGCTTGAATTCAACTATTTGGTTGGAAATTGATGTTATTTGCACAAAACTCGTCTATTTTGGTACAAAATTAATATTTTTTGGTTGAAAAATTCAACTTTTTGGTTGAAAAGTAATCTGTTTTAGTTGAGGATTGAACTCTTCTTTTTTTTAGGTAGAGTTTTGATTCAGTTCACCTATTTTTTATTCAAAATAAAAATCTTTCTTTTTATGAAAGTTGAACTACATCGATCATTCGTGACAAACAGTACGATTATACTAAATCATCACCTACCCCAAATCGTTTTACGTAATAATAGTGGCAGCTAAATTCACAAGGTACGTGCTACACAATTTCAGAATAAAAGTTTTTATAATTTATGCACAGCCCCAGCGGCGTAGCCAGGGGGGGGGGGGCTTGAGGGTCAAGCCCCATCCGAAACTAAGTATTTTTATTATTCAATTCCCTTCTCCCCCACTCTTTGCCTAAACATAAATCCGAAGCCCTTGCTTGCCACGCATTAAAGTATAAAACAAACGAAACCCTTTTTGAATAAAATTTACTTAAATTGAAAAAAATTCATTTGCGCTTATTTAAAAAAGTATAACTTAAACGCAAGTTTTATTTTATAAGCATGTTTCACTTTACTGCGGCACCAACGGATTTTTTTTTTATTTTAAAAAAATCAATAGATATATTAATTTGCAATAAAGCGTAACAACTTTTCAGCGAAAGCATTTTTTGATTCTAAAAAATTTTTCTTTTTCAAGCTTCCACTTTTCATGTTAAAACAGTCAACATAGGTATTCTTAAATAGCAATTTTAACCAATTTAAAGTTGGCCATCTGAACTTAAAATTCTGTAAAAGCAGAAATATCATTTTAGTATCAAGAAAAATGATAAAAATTTGATGCGCGTTTGAGAAAAATATTATATATTACGTAACAAAAGTTCCTAAAACCTCTATTTATATAGTTCAGAATCTAAGGTCAGTGACCTAAAATTTTCGACAAAATCAGCATGATCGTCATGGACATGTGGCTTAACGAGTTGCGCTGGTGTGCGTGAGAATCCATATATGCGTAAGGTGGTGACAGGTTTGATATTGGTACCCGAAATGGCCTGCTGAGTCGACAATGGTCACCTAGTGGTGTTGCCTAACAATCGACTCACTCTCAATTTCTCTCTGATAATAATAACCACAAATACCTAGATCTGATATCATCAATTTTAAACAAAACCGTTTGCATCGTCAGCTTTCATTACTTTACTGATAAAGGAATCCGATGGAAATTTAATATACACGTGAGTAAAGTCATTTGCATATACCACACATTAATTTTAATATAGAATCATGTTTTAAAAGTTAATATACATGTATATTAATGCATGTATTTTTATTAATGTTGATAAAACAGAGAGCGAGAAAACCCTAAGTTCTTTGATGCCTTCAAATCTACTAAAAACTTATTTTTATTTAAAGTGCAACGTATAGGTGAAATTTCTTCTAAAATTCGCTGTGAATATTAGAATTTTAACGTGAGTACAGGTGCTTGGATGTTAGGTTTCTTAATTATTTTCTTATTGGAACTTTTGCACTTAAAAACAAGTTTCGTTTATATTTTGCTAGAAAAAAATATTACGTTCTCTTACACCGGTCAACAAAAAATTTTGTTTGTTTTGCGCACAGGTTTTACTCAATATATTTTGATTATATAAGCAAATATATATAAAAAAAATGCAATGACAAATCGAAAATATTGGCTTTTTGAGAAGTTATAGCAAGTTGACCATTTGTATTTTCGCACCTAATTAATGTCGGTCTTGGCGCGCTATCGCTGTCGAAAGAGTGGTAAGAGGTCGGAGGGGGGGGGGGGTGTTTCTTGCATCGCTCGTTGTGAAAGATAGTATGTGTTTGCATATTACACTAGAATAACGTGTTTCGTATTTGTTCCGCTGTATCAAGCTGTACAAAATGGCTTCGAGAAGTTGTAAACGAGACGCTGACTCATTTTGCTATATTTGCGGCGAATTTATTAAACTAAGAGAGAAAAAGTTTCATTTAAGTACAAATTTAGAGATTTGCGAGGCATATCAAGCTTACTTCCATCTACCTGTTAAAAAACAGGATAAAACATGGGCTCCACATGTGTCATGTAACTCTTGCAGATACATTCTGGACGGTGAGTATATTTTCTATTTTTTATTGTATTAACTATTTTATTATAACATTAATTAGGTTATAATAAGTTACGTTTTATTGTAGGTTGGTACCGAGGTGAAAGAAGAGCAATAAAGTTTGCAGTGACATCACTACAGACTGTTATTTTTGCATTGTGAATCCACTCAAAGGTAAAAATTCAAAGAAAACATATTATCCTGATCCGCCATCGACATCCACTTCAATACGACATACAGAAAAAAATCCTGTACCATGGTTAAAACAATGGAATTTACTTAATTCTGATGTTCGAATATCCCACCAAAGAAAACGTCATGGAGAATTTTCTTGTTTGTTCAGTAAGGAAGATGGACTCTGTTTTTGTCATGACGTGAAAGGTTTATTTGAAGAAATTGGCATTCCATGTCATACAACTGAATGGAGCATCTTTATTGACAACTCAACAAAAAATCTAAAAGCTGTTCTACTACACAATGGAAAAAAATTTCCATCTACTCCACTGGCACATTCCGTACCTCTCAAAGAAAATTATAACAGTATTAAAATGATATATACTGCAATTAAATATATGGAATATAAGTGGGAAGTTATTGGAAACTTCAAGATGGTGTGTTTTTTGACTGGAATGCAAGGTGGATATACTAAATACTCCTGTTATCTTTGCCTGTGGGATAGTAGAAATGATGCTGCTCACTACCACCAAAAACATTGGCCTGTACGTACTGAATACGAAGTGGGAAAATGCAATATTAAATGGAAAGCAATTGTCGATCCTGAAACTATATTAATGCCGCCATTGCATATTAAATTGGGTTTTAATAAACAATTTGTCAAAGCTCTTAATCATGAATCGGAAGCTTTCGAATATTTGAAGGATGTTTTTCCGAAGCTTTTAGAGGATCTTTGTAGGCTCTCAAATAAAAAAAAATTATGGATTGTGATATTTTCCCACAGTTACTCAGCAATAAGAAAAAAGAGCCTGGAGCAGTTTTAAGGCAGTAAGTAGTTCATGGTTTTCTTGGAAACCATAGAGCTGAAAAATATAACGAACTGATCACTGACATTATTATGAATTTTTCCAACATAGGATGTAGAATGTCTCTAAAGATGCACATGTTACATTCTCATTTGGATAAATTTAAATATAATATGGGAGCTTATTCTGAAGAAAAGGGGAACGCTTCTATCAAGATATAATGCAATTTTAGAAACGTTACCAAGGCCAGTATACTGAAAGCATGATGGGGGACTATATTTGGGGGTTAATAAGAGAAACTTCTGCTGAACATGACAGGAAAAGTAAAACTGTTCATTTTTAAAAACTTGGACTTTATTTTAAAACTTCTAATATAAGAATTAATCATAAATTGATGTTTGTGTATCTTTTAATAAATCATCTCTGTGTCCATTTTTTATGTATTTTCATTGATTTAAATTTTCCATTTTATACACATAAAAGCAAATTCAGAACTATTTTTCGTTCTTATGCTTATTTCTAGGTATATAAGCAATAAAAATAACGTGTGTATAACTCGTGCGCACAAATGCTGTAGACCGGTGTAATCCAATGTGATGCAAAAAGCCAATTAATATTTATATTAATTTAATTCATTAGAGGTGATTAGACTATCTAGTTTTCTCCTGAAAAAAAAGTTTGGCTGAACCGTAAACACCTATAATCGGACTTTAAGCAGTTCTGATATTAATTCTTTTTTTACATGTATACTCTTAATAACTTCGATTTCTTTCAACATCTATATTTCTTCTGAATCAAAATTATAAATTTAATTCTTGTTTCCACCACCAAAAGGTTATGGGCCCAGTAACCTATTAATCCAGCATTAATAAAGGATTGTAGCTAAAGTGATAAAGGAGTACAAAGAATTAGAGATTGTACTGAGAAACCAAGTGTGGAGATATAAATTCCAACTGTTACTGATATGGGATGATCTATGGGAGGTCATCTATTAAGCTACTCCCAAAGCAATGAGAATTGTATGGCAAACAGAAAATGATAAACGTGGTCCAACGATCGCTTTTCTCGCGTAAGGCAGTAAACTTATCCACATCAGAAAAGCAATCACAGCACGAAGTTGTAGCTTAAGGTTAGCATATGGAATTGATACGGAAGAACTCATGAATAAAATGTTAATCCTCTTATGGAGCAACTAGTAGTCGCTATTCTGCTGAAGAGTCTACCAAGCTCTTACAGTGCTCTCCTGGCAGCAATGGAATCGAGAATGGCAGATAAATTACCTTTGAAACTCTTCAAGAAAGAGCTGATAGATGAATGCAGACGAAGAAGAGTATTGTAAAAAGAAGAATCATCAAAGGAAGAACCAAGTAATCAAAGGGAAGCAATGTCTAGGGCCAACAAGAATAGATAGAAAACAGGATCAAATGAAGGTATGGGTTCACATCAAAAAAAGCTTAGTCTCTAGTTGAAGTACCAAAGAATAAAAAATAGTGGGTGTAAATGGTGTTCAAGATCAAACAAAGTGTGAATAAAGTCGAGCCCAAACACAAAGTAAGACTAGTTGATGCAACCAAGAAAATAAAATATTCCAGATAGCTGAAGTTAGAGAGGGAAAATTAAATCTCTATCTTGGAATGCAAATTAAACAAGACAGAGAGGGAATTTTCCAAATAAGTCAATCCTGAGAGAAAGGGGTACCTAATCCCGTAAATCAGGACAAGTGTATCTTTAGTGAGTCAACACTATGTTGTGCCTAACAGAAGGGACTGGATCGAATCTATACAAGTAGCAGCAAGATATCTGAAAGAAATTAAAGAATTTAAATCAAAGCTAGGACATAATAAGCAAGGCAGATGATAGAATTGACAGAAAGTATTGTGGCTATCTGTTTAAGTTTTACGAAGGAGCTGCCAATTGGACCTATAAGAAACAAAATTTCGTTTCGTTATCATCAACAGAAGCAGAATATATAGCTTCGCTCGCAAGTTTGAACGCGCCTGGGGCGCGCACCTGTTGAATCTCGCTTCGCGCTCGATTAGGTATTCTTCCTGCGCTACGCGCTCGGACATATTTGTCTCAGACTTTACACGCGGTTCCTCTAGATTTTTGAACTTCGTCTGCTCCCTATTACGCGCTACGCGGGCTAATAGCTAATCTCTTAGTAAGCTTAATCGTTATGACATACTTTCGGTTCAATTACGTCAGTTTTACGTAAAGAGAAGAACTAATTTACTTAAGGTTCTTAAGGAACCTTGAGGAACACATTCTCATGAAGAAACTCGCGGTTCGCGCTCGATATTTAGTTTAAAGATCATGTAAACCGCGCGATCCACGCTCGTTTCTGTTCATCGTATAATAGAAACCCAAAATTTTGAGCGCGCTTTGCGTTCCGTGTTATCTATTCTTGATATACAAAAGACTGAATTTGTGTTTGACTTTAAATGAAGAAGAGACTTTGGGACTTTGGGACTTTGGAGGATGCAAGAAACTACTTCATAAAGCAAAGAAGGGAATTAAAAGTACAGAATCTGTCAACATGAGAAATGGCAAAGAGGAAATGCAATATGAGGAAGACGGAGTTACCGACGCTTTCAGAGGCCATTTTAGGGGACAATCCGAAAATGAAGCTATAGGACACCACAACTGCGATGTACAACACAATGCGTTAGAAAACTCTATTGAGAAAGTCTGTGTCACTGAGGTTAGGGATATAATCAAGAACTTGAAAAACGGTAAGCCTTCCGGGGTAGACAGTATTAACGCTGAAATGTTTAAACATGGTGGCGAGTACATACCTCATAGACTGTGCGCCTACCCCGAAAGGAAAACGGCTTAATGGTGTAATAACAATAATAATAACGCGGGAGAGGGGGCGGGCTTCAAAAATTCCCAAAATTGGTAACTTAATTTTTGGATGATCCCTACCTTGTGCAACCATTTCTGGGGTAGGATCTGCCAAATTTTTTCCAGGAAACGGAAGAGTGAAGTCAGCAATATTTTCCCAAGTTTCAGCCCACATGTTACCAAGTAAATGAGCTGGAATTGGTCCATCTCTTGAGACAACATCATCTCCATATTTCTTCCTCAACTGACTTCTTACATAAGCATGAATTTGCAAATAAAAAGGCTTCAAATCTTTCAGAAGAGTCTCTAAAACCAAATTTTAATTAAGAATGGTGATCACTCAATTCTTAACAATTATTTTTTTTCCTTCCAGAATTTCTCATCCTACTCACCTATATCTTCTTGGAAATCTTCTGTTTCGTACTGTTGAAGCCACATATCAGATTTATCATAAAAGTTATTAAACTTTGAAGCCATATTACCCAACTCTACATATCTAGGATAGAAATGCCTGATTTTTTTTCCAGTAACCTCTCGCCATTTTTCCCAAATATAAAGTAGTTTTTCAGGATCGCGACTCTTGGCCATGAGATCAGATAATTCTGGCTCCAGTGATAAACCACAATTCTTTGGATTCTCTTGATCGCAAATCTTTGCGGTAGAATATATTGTCTTCATCAGGTTTGTGATATAGTCATATTCCTTAAATTTCTACAATAAATCAAAAATAAATTTTCCAGTTATGCAATATAAACAAATGTAAGTTTAAATGTAAATTTATGTTTAATTGAAACTTTAAAGTGACCTTTGAAGGCAAGGAATTTTCCCAAATGTTGCTGAAGAAGTAAAACTGTCTCTTCATATCTTCGTCTCTCAACTCCTTCCATGGAAATACCTTCACTTTTGCCCACAATTTTTTTCTGAAATTTGAAGCCTCGTTTGAGACTTTAAGTTTAATTTCCAAGTTTTCCTTCGTGATATTGGTTTCATAATTCCAGGATGCTATCTGCTCCTTATTGTTCAATTCGGCAGTCACTTTATTGGCTATCGCCAAAAAGTCAGACACAAATTTTCTTGTTTTCTTGAGAAGATCACTAAGATTATTATCTTTTCTTGCAACTTTCCAGTTTTCATTTTCGTTTTGATAATCTGCTGTTGCAACTGCAAGAATTGCAATTGCGAGCAGGCTAGACAAAAATTTTAATGTTAGGGTATTTAATGACTATGCAAATTGACGAAAAAATTATATAACTGAATATATAATAAGAATATAAATTTATAAATAAATGTAGGCGGTACCTAATAATTGCGACATTTTCGAGACTTTTTAAAATAAATTCTAAATCATTAATCTGAAAGATTTTGTAATTATTAGACTCTGTCTATATTCATTTATAAAATAAAATTTTCCCAGAGGTAAACTCCATTATAACATTAAACGATTGAAATACTTCCGAATTTTTCAGTTAGGTACTTTAGTTCTTTGATAATTATTTTTTTAAATAACAGATTTAAAAAAATTTATTAACATCTCTCACAATATGGCAATCGACCCCACAATTTGAAAAACATGTTATGATTATTTGATGTCTTTTCTTATCTGACTTAGGTAGTAAAATCCATGGAAAAACCAACCCTTGAAAATATATCCTATAGAGAATTAATTTTTATTTTTATTGATTTAATTTAAATTCAATTAATTCACAAGCGAGAAGAATTAGTAACTAAAAATGATGATTTTTAAAACAAAAAGATTAATTCATTAGAAAAAACGCAGAATTTTCAATAAAATCGAAGAGTTCTTAACCAAAAAATTGATTTATCAACTAAAAAAGATGAATGTTTAATCTGAATGATTTATTTGCTACTGAATAAGACAAATTTTAATCTAAATTCTACAATTCTCAAATAAAAGGTTGAATTTTTAGCTAAAAAAATAGAATTTTTAAAGAAAATACTTATTTAATGCAAAAAAAGACGAATTTTTAATAAAATTCAAGAATTCTGAACCAAAAAGTTAAATTTCTAACTAAAAAAGAAGAATTTTTAAACAAAAAGATTCATTTCCTTCCAGAAAGAAAAATTTTGAACCAAAAACTTAAATTTTCAACTAAAAAATAATTTTAAAAAATTAATACCAAAAAAGACGAATTTTTTATCAAACACGAGAACTCCCAACAGAAAATTTCAATTTTGAACTAAACTAGATTATTCTTAACGAAAAACGAAATTTTTAACAAAATAGTTTAATTTTAACAAAATGTTACATTTTTTTAAAAAAAATAACAATTTTCGTACAAAAATGAAATAGGTAAAATTTTCAATTATGAAAGTAATTTTTCAACCAAATAAAGAAATTTTTAATGAAAGCGTGTATTTTTAAACAAACAGTTAAATTTTTAAACAAAATTCAAGAATTCTCAACCAAAAAATTGATTGATCAACTAAAAACTATGAATTTTGAAACAAAAAGATTAATTTTTTAACATTTCTCAACGAAAAAGTTGAGTTTTCAACTAAAAAAAAGAATATTTAGAGAAAAAAATTATTCACTACCGAAAAAGACGAATTTTTAATAAAATTCAAGAGTTCTGAGCCAAAAAGTTAAATTTTCAACTAAAAAATAATTTTAAAAATTTAATACCAAAAAAGACGAATTTTTTTATCAAACACGAGAACTCCCAACACAACATTTGAATTTTAAACAAAACTAGATTAATTTTTAACGAAAAACGAAATTTTTAACAAAATGTGAAATTTTTGTTTAAAAAAGAAAATTTTTTAAACAAAATTGAAATAGGTAACATTTTCAATTATCTAAGTAATTTTTCTACCAAATAAATTTTTTTTCATGAAACAGTTTCATTTTAAATCAAAGAGTTGAGTTTTTAACTAAAATTCAAGAATTCTGAACCAAAAAGTTAAATAATCAGCTAAAAAATATGAATTTTTAAACAAAAAGATTAATTAACTACCAAAAGAGGCGAATTTTTAATAAAATTCAAGAATTCTCAACCAGAAAGTTGAATATTCAACTAAAAAAGAAGAATTTTTATACAAAAAGATTAATTTAAAAAAAAAAGATTAAGTGTTAAACAAAAAGATTAATTTTTAAACAAAAAGATTTATTTTTAAACAAAAAGATTAATTTTCTTCCAGAAAGAAGAATTCTTAACAAAATGTAAGAATTCGGAACGAAAGAAATAAATTTTCAACACAAAAAGAAGAATTTTTAAACAAAAAGATTAATTTACTACCAAAAAAGACAAATTTTTAAAGTTCTGAACCAAAAAGTTAAATTTTCAACTAAAAAATAATTTAAACAATTTAATATCTAAAAAGACGAATTTTTCATCAAACACGAGAACTCCCAACACAAAATTTCAATTTTGCACTAAACTAGATTAATTTTTAACGAAAAACGAAATTTTTGAAAAATAGTTTAATTTTAACAAAATGTTAAATTTTTGTTCAAAAAAGAACAATTTTCGAACAAAAATGGAATAGGTAAAATTTTTCAACCAAATAAATTTTTTTTTAATGAAACAGTTTAATTTTAAAGCAAAGCGTTGAATTTTTAATTAAAATTCAAGAGTTCTCAACCAAAAAATTGATTTATTAACTAAAAAAGAAGAATGTTTAATCTAAATAATTTATTTACTACCAAATGAGACAAATTTTCAATAAAATTAAACAATTCTCAACTAAAAAGTTGAATTTTCTACTTAAAAAAAGAATTTTTAAAGAAAAAAATTATTTATTACCAAAAAAGACAAATTTTTAATAAAAATCAAGAATTCTGAACCAAAAAGTTGAATTTTTAAACAAAAAGATTATTATTTTTTAAATAACAGATTTGAAAAAAATATATTTACATCCCTCACAATGTGCCAATCGACCCCACAATTTGAAAAACTATGATACTTATTTCAATTGATTTAATTTAAATTCAATTAATTTTCAACCAAGAAGATTAATTTTTGACCGAAAACACGAATTGTAAAAAAATCAGATGCATTTAAAAAAACAGTTAAATCTTCAACTAAACAAAAGATAAACTTTCTTTAAAAAACGTAATAGTTAAATTTTTAGTTAAAAATTAATTTACATGGAAACAAGAAATTCCTAACAGACTAGTTAGATTTCCAAACAAAGGGATAATTTTTTTTTAATTTTTAACCAAATAATAATATGTTTTAATTATTTTGAATTAAACGTAGTTAGGGTTTTAACAAGGTAGATTAATTTTTAAACAAATAGCAGATTTGGACCCAGAAACATGCATTTTTAACCAAATTTTCAACCTAAAAGATGCATTTCTTAGTAAATTGGATAATGTATTTTCAGTTAAGAAAATTAATTTTTAACAATACTATTTTCAACTAAACTCAAAAATCTTTAATTTTCAAAGTAAAATAGCGTTTTAATAATTTTGCAACTCTGAAATATATAATTTTAAACCCTTATATTTTTTACGAAAAACATAAATATAGTGTAAAAATTGCATAAATTCAAACTAATAAATTTAATAATTCGATAATATTCATTTTTAAGTGTGTGTGTGTGTGGGTGTGTGTGCGTGTGTGTGCGCGCGTGTGTGTATGCGTGGGTGTGTGTGGGTGTGTGTGAAAATGCACTTTTATTCAAATTTAGCTTGATATTTTTTTACATTTAGTAAACAATTTCTCAGATATTCACAATTGTCTGTTAAAATTTTGTCCCTCTTAATATTTTCAAGGGGGCAAAAATTT
>JAAAKG020095924.1:0-11583 GCA_010014905.2 Druon quercuslanigerum
AGAAAAAAATTAATAATAATTTTTGAAAACAACGGTTTTGAATTCCTATCATATTGTCAATCGAAGGACATCTTAAAACACATTACCTAAAATTTAAATTTCAAAATTTCAAAAACTGAAGCACTGAGCACGAGTTGAAGTGAAAACCGGATTAAAATCAAGTTTTTAGAAAAAATCAGTTTTTTGGTTTTATTTCGAAAACTAAAAAAGTTACAACTTTTTGTCAGGCGGAGAAAAGATGCACAATAAAATTTCACGTTCAGATATATCCTTCAAAAATTTTAAATCCAAAATTTATTTAAAAGCCTCCAGGGGACTTTGATTTTGAACGAGAAAATTCTATACGCCCTTATACGATCCGGCCCCTCAATTATAATAAGGGATTATTAAATTTGACTATTTTCAACAATTTCAAGGATTTTAAAGGATTTCACAAAAACCCAAAAAATTTGAAGGCATTTTCACAATTTTTAATGGATGTCAAGGTATTTTAAAGAATGGCAAAATTTGGCAGGGATTCCTTGAGATTTTATTAAAGATTGACAGAATAGTTAACTCTTCAACTCTATAATTATTATACGTGAATAATATAAAATATAATATATTAAAAATTCAACAGTATTCAATTTGAATGTTGTAATTTGTAATTCAGTTTTCATAACTTTAAATGAAAAAGTTTTATCTTTAAGATTTCGTATCTTTCAGTGTCAATGACGGTGAGCAATTCTATCTCAATTGCTTCATTTTTATTTTTAGTCAAAAAGTTTTTCTTTTTTGACCTAGGTTAAAAAATATTGTAAACATGGCAAAAGCGTCATTTTAAATGACATATAGGGTGCCCAATCGATAATTATACATTTTTTTTAAACATTAAAAGTTTTCGGTTGTTTATTAACGATTATTCATTTTTGTCATTTATTACTTTAACATTCCTTTTAAAGTTTAAATATAGACGCTTTTTCTAATAACGAGCATGTTAACATCTTAATTTAAAATTATTAACTTTTTCCTAAATTCTTGTCGGAAATGAAAATTACAACAACGTAAAGAAAATACAAAAAAAAACACAAAATTCGTTTCCTTCATAGAAAAAATTTGTACTTTCCTGTAATTTTCGTTGTAATTTATTGCATTTATTTTGAAGATTCCTGTAAAAATGGTTATAGTTTTCTGTAATTTTAGTTTAAAAATTCCAACAGGGATCATACAGGATTTTAAACTATTTTAAGGACTTTCAATGACTCTTAAAAGATTTGATTGAATTTAATAATATTGTAAAGGGAATCAAAAGATTCGGAAAAATTCTCACGGATTTTATTTTCAATTTGTTTTAAACAGATTTCAAAGATTTCGAGCGATTTCAAACGATTTAAATGATTTTCAGGTACAAGATTTCATGAAAAGTTATAATTTAAAAAAAATTTTAATTGTCATTTGTAACGTAATATTTAGTTTCACAATAATTTATTTTTTATTTTTTATTTTTATAGAAAAATTATAAAATTGTTATAGGCCTTTCTAGGAATTATTAGTTGAAGAAATACATTTATATTTAAACGTCAACACGACGGTCACGCGCCAAAGTTTTATCAGTAGAAATTCCTTTTATTTTATATTCTGACATCGCAAGTGGAAAGTCACGAACTTTTTCTTATGAAGAATATATATATACTTATTTCACTTTCATAAAGTCCAATTTGTAAGAACACTTACTTTGACATTTTTACATATTTCATGTCGAAAGTAAATTTCACTTAAGATATTTATCTATTGATCTTTCTTTAATTATGTATGTTAAAGAGTTTAGCAACAAATATTTTATATTTTAGCTTTAAGGGAAAATGTCAGATAAAAGAAAAATAATAAATTGTTTCGAATAAAAGATAAGAACATGAAATTTATATTGCCCAATTCTATTTCAAATCATACAAAGGGTATAATAATCATTTCCCTTTTGGATATATCAGTCTAAAGTTAAAATGAAGCGAAAAGTATTTCACCGATTGCCAACCATTTTTATTTTTTGCAAACATTTTAAGATTATCTGAGAATTTTATAATAATTATAGATTTTCCCAAAATGCATTATTTTATAAAAGATTTTTTCTTCTTAGTTTTGCTTGAGAAATCTTGTTCTTTAAATTGAAATAATAAAAACGTCAAAATTTGTAAATCATTGCAGATTGAATTAGTTTTTCTTAAGATCATGAAAATATATTTTTCCAAAAATCCCACTTTTAATAAATTGGCATTTTTTTCAACACAATAACATGTACTACAAACTTAAATAATTTCGTTCTTGCTAAACGACTGGTTCACATTGGAAAAAATATTTTTTTAAACAATCATATTTTGAGATTCTTTTTTGAAAATCGCCAGCTAAAAGGGGTAAAATTTTAAGAGAATAATATTGACTAATTCCTAGTTCCTTTTACAAAAAAAGCTACGTTAAAAATATACAAATGGTCTTCTTTGAAAGTTTCACATTTCAGATTAAAATTAAAAAATGGAACCATTTTTATTCAGAAACGCTTGAAATTAAAAACATACGAGTTTAAATAATATTGTGCAATTTTCAATTAAAATTAAAAACCATACAGTTCTTAATTAACAGCGTGTGCCACTGAATAATATTGAATCGAATCGTCCACGTTCATAAAAGTTTATTTTTGTTGAGAGGGAATATTTTTTAATTAAATTTTCCAAATAAAAAGAATTTTAATACTGTGAAATTCAAAAATTGTGGTTTATTTAAATAAATTAAATTTGTAGAATCTAAAACTTAAATTCTCCTGATACCTTAAACTATTATAAATGTATTACATTGTAAATAAAATAGATGAAGATTGAATATAAAAATTTTCTATTTTCAAGGATTTAATTTCAATTAATTTCATTTAAATATTGAATATTCATAAACGCATGCTTTTTAAAGACATTTTTATTTTAAAACCATCTCTTTCAAGAGCCAAGGCCAAATGCACAAAAACTTCTTCATATTAAAACCATCAGTTTCAAGACTAAAGCCACAAAATAAAATATTATTTTTAAAACCTTCTTTATATTAAAAACATAACCTTATAAAACTATATAAAAACTTCTTTATTTTAAAACCAACACTTTTAAGGTCAAAGGCCAAGCCCACAACAACATCCTTCATAAAGAATTATTTATTTAAAAACTGTCGATTTGAAGACCAATAGCATAAAACAAAAGAGCATCCTTTATGAAATCTTTTTTATCTCAAAGCCATCAGTTTCAAGCCCAAAAGCCAGAACACAAAACATTATTGCGATAAAATCATTACTTTTAAGATCAAAGGCTAAGAACACAAGAACATGCTTTAAGAAAATTTCTTTATCTTAAAATGATCACTTTCAAGAGCAAAGGCCAAAAATATAAAAACATCCTTTACAAAGACTTTTTTATTTTAAAACCATCACCGTCAACACTAAAAGCCAAAAATACAAAAAAAATTTCATAAAATCTTTTTTATTTTAAACCCATCACTTTCTAAATCAATAACCAAAAACACAAACATATCCTTTCTAAAGACTTCTTCATACTAAAACTGATGCCTTCAAGACCTATTGCATTACACAAGAACATCCTTGATAAAAAGTTCTTTATCATCAAAATATCAGCAAAATCATAAAACAAAACATTCTGGTTAAAATATTCTTTATATTAAAAGCATCACTTTAAAGGTAAAAGATAAAAAACACAAAACATCCTAAATTTTCAAACCACCACTTTTGAGACAAGAAGACCAAAAGCATAAAAATATCCTTTACAAGGACTGCCTTATTTTATAACCATCCCTTTTTAAACCAAAGGCCAAAAGCACAAAAGCATCCTTTACAAAGAATTCTTTATTTTAAAACCGTCACTTTTCAAACCAATGGTCTAATATACAAAACATCCTTCATGAATACTTCTTTATTTCAAAACTATAAATTTGAAGACTAAAGGCCAAAACCACAAAAGCATCCTTTATAAAGATTTTTTTATTTTAAAACCGTCGCTTTCAAGCTCAATGGCCTAAAACACGAAAAAATCATTTTTGAAAGATTTATTTATGCTAAAATCATCACTTTGATGACCCAAGGCCAAAAACATACAAAAATCCTATACAGAGACTTCTTTATTTTAAAACCATCCTTTCAAGATCAAAGAGAAAAATACAAAAACCTCCTTTACATTTATTATCTCTGACAAAACAATAAATCATTAATTATTTTTTAGTAGTGGGAAATTACAGAAAGTTTTATTCTGAATCTTTCAAACCTTAAATATGACTATAAAGCCTAGAGACACTAGATGTTTAGAGAATCAAGTTAAAACTTTTATGACAGATATTCAAGAAATTTCAAGGAAGCTTTAATTAATAAAGTATTTTTTCAGTCGAGGAAAGTCTCTAACAGCTTCTTGGCATTACATTGCGGCAGCCGCAATGCAGTGAAGGCGAATGCCGGAAACTGAAGAAAAATAATCACCGTTGGGGCTATAAACTTTTTTTTGCCCAGTATCATCGTTTCTTTACTCACGCCAATTTAATATTTCCTCATAAATTTTAAAAGCGATCATATGAATTTGACTCTAAAGATATTTTAAACTTCTTATTTAATAAATTTATGGTGAAAGTTGATTGCTACTGGTCTAATTCACAATGCGTTTTTAATGATAATTAGAAATAATTACCCAATCAGAATCCAATCAGGATTGAGTGATAAAGACTTATGATCATAAGAGAGCATTTTCAAATTTCAAATTTTCAATTTCCCTTTGGATTTCCGAGATAGAATAATCCTTTCTCTTCTATAAAATCAGATTTATTTTGCAAGCTAACGATGCTTCTATTGATTGATTTAATAGTAAGATAAAAAAAGTTTTATATTACTCTTCAAAAAAATGTATTTACGTCTCTAATACGATATTTATCAATTCATTCAAAAACGTACCGGACAATATGACGGAATGGTAGAAAGCTTTACGACTTAATTACTGTTTTTATTACATTTAGGAACAAATCTTCAAAAGTACAAAGCCAAACAAAGTAAACTTAGAATCGCACAGAAGCCTTTAAACGAGAGAAGTATTTTTTTCAATTCTGCTATCCCCTTATAAGAGGAAGTTGTAGAATAAAAGAAAAAAAAGAAGAACAAATGAAAGAGATAAGCAAATCAGTTTTCTCACGCTTTTCCTTATTTTTGGTTCATATTTTGTATACCACTCTGAAAAAATGTATTTCAAGGCCAATTTAAAGCTCCTCGTTAAGTTAATTTTAATAGGAAACTACGGATATATAATGTGGTGTTGTTTTTCATATTAAATAGAATTATAGATATGAAATTGGTTTTTAAAATACTGCCAATATGATGTTTGGTACGTGTTGATCTTCAATACTTTTTTGAAATCTTTGTAGATAGATAAGAGTTGTACTAAGTTGGTACAGTAAGAGTTTTTGTCAAAAACAGAGGGTTTAAAAACAGGGTTTAATGGTGTTTTAATATCTTTGGTCATGTACCACAATCGCTTATCTACAATTATAAATCATTCGGACGAGTGAGGAGTGATTTATTGATTTCTGCTAGGAGTGATTTTTGCTATTTCTCGAAATGGTCGTCCTAAGCCAATGAAAAAAATGCAGAAAATAAAAGAACACCTACCAGAGACAAACAGAAAGCAGTCAAAGCACAATTAAACTATAAAAAAACCAACAAAACACGATTTAAAATCAATAAAACACAAATAACAGCAAAAGCAACAAAAAAACGTACCGACTTAGAACCACCTGCTTGGTGCCGACTCAGGGCGCTAACAATGTTTACAGATTTCATGCTATTTCGCACAAAAAACAAATTCCCATCAAAAAATCGACTTTATCAGACGAAAGCACATAAAGCGCAAAAACCAACGTACTTAATCGATTTAGCTTTTCAAAATATTTGCACACTTTTAGCTGCTTCAGAAGAATGGAAGAAAATGGAATTCCGTTTGTACGAAAAATGTATACCCTGCTCATGCTGTCGAACGAAAACTAAAGTGACAATTGTCAGCGAAATGACGTTCATGTCTACCAACCAACATAGAGATTCCTAGGCAATACTATTTTTTATAAAAATTTAATGAAACAAAAAAAGTCTTATCTTTTTGTTTTGTGTCGCTGCCGAGTTTAGAATTAATCAAAAACAATCCAGAAATGTTGAAAAAGTCGTGGGTTTATAGCTATAACCCTCAGACAAAGGCAACAGATTCGGAACAATATCAAAGCAATGCTCACGGTTTTCGCTGACCAGGAAGTTCCAAGAAGTCAGATTATAAACAAAGAGTATCACCAAGAAGTTCTGAAGTGATTCCGTTCATCGAAGCTTATTTAGCAATTTCTGGTGAAACATAGCCTCAGACAACTTCAGCAGTCTCCAAACTGTTTTCCAAATTGAAGTATCCTCTAAAAGGAAAATCATTTCACAACGCAGAGGAAATAAAAAGAAAGCGACGAAGCAGCTGTTGGCTATTTCGAAGGAAAGGAATGCTTCTGAAAGTGAGAGGATCCCTGAAAGAAGGTTGTGGCTTCCAAAGGGACAATGGGAATTAAGTCTGACTCCTGGTACACCAAAAGGTCATATATTTTTGGCACAAGCCACGTACTTTTGACTTTCATTTCTCTTAAAAATTGTTTAAATCAACTGGGGAATTGAGAGTGGAGAGTAAGTGTTCCCAGGGATACTTTTTTCCTGGTTGTGCAAGGTTAGGAGGGTGGAAATATTGAATTTAAAAGAAGAAAAAACAAAACAGGTATAACAAAGCGTGCAAACTTTTATGCAGGGAAAACAGGTACCTTTGTAGCAAAATTGCAGAGTAATTTCTAGGTTTCTCGCGATCTTGACGTGTCAGAGAGCAAAATGAAATTGAAGATGGTAATCACGAGCTTGCGAGTAGCCGTACGAGGGTATTAAGTCAGAGGGGCCCTTATTACCTGAATCCACTCTCACAACCTTGCCTCTAACGCCTATTATAACCGTATTCACCTCAGATTTCTATCTAACCGGGTTAATCCATCCTTTCCTATATCATGCGCCTTATGTACTTAGTTTGCTAGTACACATCCATTGCATGTATCTATTTACACCCGAACAACAGTATAACAGTATAATAGTGTAATATGTATCCTGTATCGCGTGAGGAGCTCAACGCCAACAAGAGTAACGTAACCCGGAGGAAATTTTTTTGAAGAGGAAACTTCAAGACATGGTGAAGTCAAGTGATTGATATTCATGAATGAAGGCGTTTAAAACATCCAGCAATACCTTTAAAAAAATTGCTACTTTCTTATTAAATGTTCGGTGCTGATTTCCCCCAGTTTTTTCCTGAGGGGCTTAATTACTCCTGCAATCTGGCGAAAATATTTTAGGAAATTAAGCATAGGTGGATAATTATTTTCTTATCATGAATTTATAACAATCTTTTAATGTTTTAGAAAATTTATTATGGAAAATCGTGATAAGAAAATAATGATAAAGTGTGAAAGGAATTGGTGCGAAAAATAGAGAAACCAAGAACGAATTACGGAATTTCAAACCAGTAAAAAGATTTCAAATACTTTAATGGATTTTAACCAATTTCAAGAAATTTCATAGTATTTCATGGAATTTCATCAACTTTCCAGTATTAATTCTGAAGTTCATTTAATCGGCTTACAAGAGATTTGAAAATATTTTCATGGATTTTTTAAGATTTTGAAACATTTCAAGAAATTTTAGAGGATTGAAGACTTAAAAATAATTTAAAAAATTGTAAAGAGCGCCAAAGATTCCAAGAGATTTTTAAAGAAATTTGAAAAAAATTAAAAATGAAATTTCAAAGGAATTTCTAAGAACTCTAAATATTTCTAGAGATTTCCAGGGATTTCAACGGGGATTTTAGAATATTTTCAAAATTACAAGGTATTTTAAGGTATTTTAAGGGGCTTAGTACCAATTAAAGGATTATCTTGAATCTATAAGAATTTATAAGTTTTCTAACAATATGAACTATTTTGTTTACAGCTTTAATAATTAAGAATAATTTAATTGATATTTAAAAAATTTTAAATGATTTTTAATTGATTTAATGGGTTCTTACAACGTCTAAAGGTTTCAAGGAATTTCAACACATTTCTTGAGAACTTTAGGAAATAAAATTTATTTTATTTTAAGGGATTTCCACGGATTTAAAAAATATCAAGGGGTACGAAAGAGATTAAAAAATGTGACTGGAAAAGTTTTTCATTCTTACGTACTCTTCGACTTTTTTTGACACAACTTGATTCGTAAACTTTCTTAGATTTTAAAGAGATAGGAAAAATGTAATTATTGGCAAAAATTTATTTTTAAAAATTCAAAAAAACATTAGAAACTCTCAATTAATTATTAAAGATTTCAACAAATTTAAATTTGTTTAACATTTCTGGGGAAATTCTAAATGATGTTTGTATTTTAAAAGAATAATTTTAAGTTTAGAAGATTTCAAAATGTGTGGAAAAAGAAACTGAAAGACTTCAAAATAATTTTTTTAGTCTTTCAAAATTTAAAAATATTGAGGTAAACTGAATTTTGCCGGACGTGTCCAGTTAATGAAGAAAATTTTTTTCAAGATTCATAGCGACATTCTAAATGTTTTTTTAATGATTTCTAAGAGAAAATTAAAAAAGATTAAAAAATATTTTAAATTATTTCCTGCACTTTTTCAAAAGAGTACAACATAGTTTCAAGTCACACTTTGCAATTTTGCAACATTATATAATTTTAGAAAAAATTTGTTCAAGCTTGATTAAAAAACGATTAAAACATAATTAAAACTTGTAATGATTTTTAAATAATTTTGTAGGGTTTTACGAAAAAAATTGTGAGGTTCTTAGGAAAAATTAAAATAATTTTTTATTTCGAAAAATTAATTTTAAGAGATTATTTAAAAATATTTCGAAATGTTTCTAAATATGTTAAAAACTCTCAAAGAAAAATTTAAGAAATTTTCATACAATTATTTTTTATTTTGCACAAATTTAAAAAAAAGTTAATGATGTTTAGATTAGAAGGTTTAGAAGGTCTGACAAGATTAATAAAATAATGTTTTAAATATTCCTGTGAAAATTGTTTAAGATTTTTTATTTTGAAAAATTAAATTTAAGAGCAAATTAAAAAGTAAAGTTTTTTAAACATATCCAATAATTTCTTAAGATTTCGAAATAGAGCGCCAAAGATTTTGAAGCAAAATGTTCCAATTTAGTAAGATTAAAAAATCCAAAAAAGAATCGAGTGAATTTAAGAACTATTTAGTAGAATTAAGGAGATACAAAAAAAATTTTTAAATTTTAAGAGATTTTTAGAAATACAGATTTTCATTTATTTCAAAAATAAACTTTCAAAAATTTTTAAAGAAAAATTCGAGTCAGTTAAACATATTTTTAGGAACTTTAGCGGTTTTAAATAGATTACAAATATTTAGAAACTTGGAAACATTTTCGAAAATTTATAAAATACTTCTTGATTTCTTCCAAACTTTAAAAAATCCTAAGCATCTTTAAAAAGACTTGAATTCTTCTCAATTTTTTGTAAAATCCTGTAAAATAAAACACATTTCTTTAAAATCTTTTAGATTCTTTTTTGACACATCTTAAATATTCAATAATCTTTTTTCAATTTCCTCAAGAATATTATGAAAATTATATTTGTACAATTTGTTTCTTAACTCTAAGAATTTACTTTCATCTCAAATTTAAGTATTCAAAAACTTATAGCAAATTAATATTTATTGGATATTGTTATGTTATATTATTATCGAAAACATTTTATATTCTGTATTGTATAAAAAAGGTTTAAATTCGTTATTTAATATTTGTATAAAAAAAATTCAAAATAAATTTTACGTAATATATAAATGCTCACTAAATAGAGAACATAAAAATAAGCTAGACATTTTTTAATTTATCTTATCTTGAAAATAAAATTTATACTTAATCCACGAAATTTAAGGTAATATCTGGAATTGAATCAATCTTATAGGTGGGTCAATCCAGAAATAAATCATCTCAGTTTTCCAATAAATCCATTTATATCTATTCCGAGTATTATTACTGTTATTATATTCATCCACCACTCGTACCTGTCGTGTTCGCGATCTGTGAGCATCACGTGATTTTTACAATGGTTACTGGATTTGATTCCGATGTGCTTTATCATATCGTCAATGAGCATCTATATTTGAATAGGGGAAACTTCCCTACAGTGGATAATGCAACCGACAATAGATAATCATTTATTCAAAATACTAGTATATCTAATATAATTTATTTAATTTCAAAAATTTCTTTTCCAAAAAGAATCCGATAGGTTTTAACGCACTTTCTTTTAAGTATAGAAAATTTGTCTTAAATTATAAGAGAAATTCGAATAATTTGTTAGGACATTTAGAAGATTCAGGAGTTTTGAAAAAATTCGAAAATAATTTAAATCTTGAGAGGATTTCAAAAAAATAAAAAAAGATGTTGATTTTTCAAGGATTCGGAATAATAAGCATTTTAAGAATAATTTTGAAAGGTTTCATGAAAATATTTTTTAAAGATTTCTGGAAAAATTTAAAATAATTTTTTATTTTTAAAAATTCATTTTTAGAGAATATTTAAAAAAGATTTCCAATATTTTCAAAAAATAATCCGCACTTTTTTTTAATTTTACAGATTTTTTCTTTAATTGTAAGAGAAATGCGATTAAGTTTTCGAACACATTTAAAAAGTTCAGAAGTTTTGGGAAAATTCGAAAACGATTTTAATTTTTAAAACATTTTTAAAAATTTTAACAAATTGTAGATTTTTCACGGATTTAAAGAAATAATCATGTTTAGAATGGAATGTTCAGAAAAGAATCCGGAAGATTTTAGTGCACTTTCTTTCAATTATAAAGATTTTTTCTTTAATTGTAAAAGAAATGCGAATAATTTTTTTAACAGATTTAAAAAGTGCAGAAGTTTTCAAAAATTTGCAAATGATTTTAATTTTGAACAGATTAAAATTTTTTTTTAACAAATCGTAGATTTTACAAGAATTTGAAAAAATAAGCATTTGAAGACTAATTTTGAAAGGTTTTATGAAAATATTTGTTTAAAGATTTCTGAGCAAGTATAAAATAATTTTTTATTTGAAAAAATTAATTTTTAGAGAATAGTTAAAAAAGATTTCCAATATTTTTAAAAAAGAATTCGTAAGATTTTAAGGCACTTTTTTTATTTTTACAGATTTTTTCTTCAATTGTAAGAGAAATGCGAATAAGTTTTGTAACATATTTAAAAAGTTCAGAAGTTTTGGGAAAATTCAAAAAAAATTTTAATTTTTAAAAAATTTTTTAAAATGTTTAACAAATTTTAAATTTTTCATGGATTTGAAAAATAAGCATTTTAAGACTAATTTTGAAAAGTTTTATGAAAATATTTGTTTAAAGATTTCTGAGCAAGTATAAAATAATTTTTTATTTAAAAAAATTAATTTTTAGAGAATAGTTAAAAAAGATTTCCAATATTTTTAAAAAAGAATTCGTAAGATTTTAAGGCA
>JAAAKG020095924.1:20303-39675 GCA_010014905.2 Druon quercuslanigerum
TTGTTGTGAAATATTTTTGGTTTGGGTGGTGGAGGGGGTGGGGGTGTTGTATGTTGTGTGGGTGGGGGGGGGGGGGGGGGGGGTGGGGGGTAATATTATTGAGTAAAAATTGAACTTTTTAGTTGAATATTCAACGATTTTGTTAAAAATTTAACTTTTTGTTTCAAAAATCATCTTTTTGATAGAAAATTAATTTTTGTTGTTGAAAATTAATAGTTTTGGTTCCGAATTTAATTAATTGCTTGAAAATTCGTTTTCAGTTAAAAATAATGTTTGTAACTCAAAATGCAACTATTGATTTTTGGTTAAAATTTATCTTTTATATTGGAAAAAATTATATATAATATTTCTCACTATCTATAATTTTTTTACTTTGGTCAATACCTGTAGATATTTGGAAAAAATCAAATTTATGAATGGGTGTAAATACCTCCTTTTGGAATTTATGAAAGCAATAATTTTAATGTGATAAAATTTTACTTGAAATGAGATAATTGAAAAAAGGATGAAACCTGTATAAACTTAAAAAAACGAAAAGTTAATTTTAAATCTTATTAGTTTGTAGAAGTGCCAATCAAGTGATTCTGAATATTCTAGGCCTGAAATAACGATTGGCTTAACTAACGAACTCGACTGAAAGCATAACGAACAAAATTAGGCCGATGAAGTTGCCGACAATTCACTGACTCTTCCAAATCAGTCAAAAACTCTTTTTAAAAAGTAATTTTTTTTTAAATTAGC
This sequence comes from Druon quercuslanigerum, assembly GCA_010014905.2. Taxonomy (NCBI): domain Eukaryota; kingdom Metazoa; phylum Arthropoda; class Insecta; order Hymenoptera; family Cynipidae; genus Druon; species Druon quercuslanigerum. The sequence goes on from JAAAKG020095924.1 coordinate 21,045, forward strand.
AAATTTTTGGCTATTCTTTTTCTGCAAATTAAAAATACTTATATGAATCTGCTTCCATTTTTAATCCTTACTTGCTCTCTAAATCTGGATTAGTAAAAATTAAACTAATTTAATCAATAATGAGGTTTTTAAGTGACAAATCAGTTACTTTATTGAATTTTATTTATTTAAATAATAAAATACATTTACGACCTTACCTTAACTAAAAAAAAAATCCACTGTATCGATGAGACTCTTCAAAGTTCAAAAAGCTCTAAAAACAGGAGAATACGGTGATTTTAAAAAAAAAATTGGGGAATAAATTCCTTTGAATAAAATAAATTTTGGTACCATATTATATAAAATTGTATGAAAAACACTTTAAATTTCTGAAACTTCAGATAAAAATATTGGATTAACAAAAAATATATGAATGTTTAATAAAAATTAGTTGAATTTCTAACCAAAAAGATGAATTTTTAACACCGATTATGAATCTGCAACCAAAGAGATAAATTTTAAACTAAAACAATAAATCTCATCAGCAAAAAAAATAATTAGTAACAACGTGTCAACAACAATAGAGCCAACTTTTAACAAAATATTTGAATTTTTAATTAAAAAAGATCAATTTTGAACCAAGTAGTGGATTTTTAAATAAACAAGATGATTTTTTAAACCAAAAGTATAATATTTAAATTTCTACTTAAAAAAGTTAATTTTCACAACAACAAAATAATTTCAATACCAAATTTAATTTGTGTACCCAAAATCATGAATTTTCAACTAAAAGAATACATTTTCAATCGAAAAATGCATTTTTAAAAAAATAGTCTTTTAAATAAATAGTTGTGTTTTTAACTTTAAAATATAATTTGTCAACCAAAAAATGATTAGTTAAATTTTGAGTCGAAAAAAGACTTTCATGCCATAAAAAATGAATTTGTAAGTTTGTAAATTTGTAGCCAAAGAGAAGAATTTTCTTTAAAATAAACGAATTCACATGGAAAAATATAAACAATTAATCAAAACTGAAATATAGTTATATTTTCAGTTAAGAAATGTAATATAAAATTAAAAAAAAACGAATTTTTGGCAACATAAGTTGATTTTCCTCCACAAAGTTGAATTTTCAAACAAAACAAAAAACTTTTTAATCATACAGTTGTATTTTCAACTTAAAAATATAAATTGTTAACTAAAAATAAAATAGTAAAACTTTCAGTTGAAAAAAGAAATTCTAACCATAAAATATGAATTTTGGAAAAAATAGTTATGTTTTTAACAAAGCTGATCAATGATCAATCTTTAACTAAAATAAATAAATTTTGAATCAAAAGGATGACTTTTCAACCAGAATGATTATTTTTCTTCAAAAAAAAAAACGAAATTTAGGCTAAAAAATATCAATTTTCAACAAGAAATGAATGAATAATAAATTTTTGAACAAACCAGATTAATTTTTAACCAAAAGGTTGTATTGAAGAAAAAAGAGTTATTTACAAATAATGAGGGTATTTTTTCAAACAATAAAGATTTTTTACTCAAGAAAATAAAGAAAAAAGAATTTTAAACTAAAAAATGTCAATTTTCAACAAGAAATAAAATATTTTAAGTTTAAAAAATTAACGTTTAAATAGACAAAACAGGAATTTGTAACGAAGTTAATAAATCTTTGAACAAACCAGATTAATTTTTAACTAAAAAGTTATATTTAACAAAAAAGATTCATTTACGAAAAATAAGGGTAATTTTTCAAACAATACAGATTTTTCACTCAAGAAAATAAAAAAAAACGCATTTTAAGGTAAAAAATATCAATTTTCAACATGAAATGAAAGATTTTATTCAAACAGACAAAATACGATTTTTCAACGAAGTTAATAAATCTTCGAACAAACCAGATTAAGTTTTGACCAAAAAGTTTTATTTAACAAAAATTATTCATTTACAAAAAATGAGGATATTTTTTTAAACAATAAAGATTTTTCACTCAAGAAAATTAAAAATAAAATAAATTTATGCTAAAAAATATCAATTTTCAACAAGAAATGAAATATTTTAAGTTAAAATACTTAACATTCAAACAGACAAAATACGATTTTTCAACGAAGTTAATAAATCTTCGAACAAACATTTACAAAAAATGAGGATTTTTTTTCAAACAATAAAGTTTTTTCACTCAAGAAAATAAAAAATAATTAACCAAATAGTTGAATTATTTGTTCAAAAAGACAAATTTCAAAAAAAAATGTTAAATTTTTTAAATAAAAATATGAATTTTGAATACAAAAAGTTCATTTTGAACCAAATAATTAAATTTAAATCTGAAAAAATTGTCAGTTAAAAAATGTAAAATAAAATTTAAAAAAAATTCATCTTGGCAAAATAAGTAGATTTTCCTCCACAAAGTTGATTTTTTAAACAAAAAAAATAACTTTTTAACCCTCAGTTGTATTGTCAACTTAAAAATATAAATTGTCAACCAGAAAGGAAATATTAAAATTTTCAGTTGAAAAAAGAAATTCTAACCATAAAATATGAATTTTGAAAAAAATAGTTATGTTTTTAACAAAGCTGATCAATGATCAATCTTCAACTAAAATAAATAAATTTTGAATCAAAAGGATGACTTTTCAACCAGAATGATTATTTTTCTTAAAAGAAAAACGAATTTTAGGCTAAAAAATATCAATTTTCAACAATAAATGAATGAATAATAAATCTTTGAACAAACCAGATTAATTTTTAACTAAAAAGTTATATTTAACAAAAAAGATTCATTTACGAAAACTAAGGGTATTTTGTCAAACAATAAAGATTTTTCACTCAAGAAAATAAAAAAAAAACTAATTTTATGCTAAAAAATATCAATTTTAAAGAAGAAATGAAATATTTTATTCAAACAGACAAAATACGATTTTTCAACGAAGTTAATAAATCTTCGAACAAAACAGAATAATTTTTAACCAAAAAGTTGTATTTAACAAAAAGGATTCATTTACAGAAAATGAGGGTATTTTTTCACACAATAAAGATTTGTCACTCAAGAAAATAAAGAAAATTAACCAAACTGTTAAATTATTACTTTAAACAGACAAATTTCCCACAAAAATGTTAAATTTTTAAAATAAGAATATGAATTTTAAATAAAAAAGTTCAGTGTAAACCAAATAGTTGAATGTCAAACCAAAAAATTCAAATTTTTAACTAAACACCATGACCTTTTAACAAAATTGTTGAATTTTCAACAAAAAAAAATCAAAATTATAATCTAATGATAACAGTTTTTAACAGCAAAGATAAATTGTCAAATAAAAATATAGTAGCAGACTTTTCTAAAAAAAATTAATAGATTTTAGTAAAAAATAGTTGGATTTTCTTATTGGTTTCTATTTTATTCTTATTTAACTGACAATCAGTTATATTTTACTGATTCATATTTCGAGAACGAGTTGGAGAATCTGCAAAACTCTTCTTATAAACAGAACCATTTCGGCGGATCTAAAGCAAAGGTCAGGAGTATTTTTGGACTTCTGGCTTTCGCGTTTAAGTTATCAGTAATCATATTATATATAATTTATCAGAATTTAAAAATTAAATTATTTATTAAACTGCTATGTACTATATTATTCGGTTAATTAATCTTGTCATAAAATTACAGTGTCTGTAATAATAATTTTTCTTGGGAAATTATTTTGAACGGCCCCGTTCAAGAAATACTTCACGCTATTTTGAACACTATTTCCAATAATTTTTTACATTGTTCCAATTATTTTTTAACAAAAAATATGATATTTTTATAACAAAAAAAAATCGATTTAAAGTTTCAATCCAAAAAGACGTATTTTGAACACAGCAGTTCGAGTTTTGAACAAATTTTTAAACAAAAAAAAATTAATTTTAGATTAAAGCGTTGCTTTTACAACACAATAGCTTAAATTTAATGCCAAAAAGCTGCATTCATTTTAATTTGTAAAACAAAAATAACAATTTTTAACAAATCATTTGAATATTTAAACAAAAAGATGGCATTTAAAAAAAATAGTTGAATTAAAAAAATATATATTTTTTCTACACAATAGTTGAATTTTTGATCAACAATGATGAATTTTTAATACAAAAATATTCATTTCAGTTTGCAACCTAAAAATACAAATTTGAAACAAATCATTTGAATATTCAAACAAAAAGATGGCATTTGAAAAAAAAATAGTGGAATTAAAAAAAAATATATATTTTCTACACAATAGTTGAATTTTCGATTAACTAAGATGAATTTTTAAACAAACAATAGATTTTTTATTTTAAAAACTATTATCAACCAAAGAGTTGCATTTAAAACCAAATTGTTGATTTTAAAAGCAAAAGCGATGAATTTTTATCAAAATATTTAAATTTTGGACCTACAAAGGTGACTTTTTAAACCGTTTCATTTTGAAGCAAATACTAGAATTTTTGAGCCAAAATGGCAAATATTTAAGACCAGAGCTAAACATTCAATTCAAAAGGACAAATTTTGCATTCTAAGCGATGATTGTTTAACAAAATAGTTAAATTTTGAACAAAGTATTTAAATTTAAAAAAAAATAATTAAATTTTGAAATAAAATGTTGAATCATCAGAAAACCAAATAAATTAAAAAAATATTGAACTTACTCTGAACTAAGTGCACATAAATTTTCAATAAAAAATAATAATTCTAAACAAAAAATAAAATAGTTGATGTCTTAACCCAAAAAAGATTTTTATTTTCAATAAAAAATAGTTGAATTTAAAGAAAAATCTGATATGTAACGAATGTTAGAGTTGATATTTCATTAAAAAAATATTTTAAAGCTACATAAAAAACAGTTGAATTTAAAAAAAAATTAACAAGTTTTAACAAAATAATCGAATCCTTAAACAAAACTGATTAATTTTTAACGAAACAGTTGTATTTTTAACCAGTAAAGGTAAAATTTTCCACTTAATGTGATAAATTTTTAAACCAGGAACACGTATTTTCAATAAAAGAGTTGAATTTTCAACCAACAAAGACTTATCAGTCAAGAGTGAAAAGAACATCTATGAAATTGGTTAATGTGCAAACCAAAAAGTTAATCAAAAAAAATAATAATGAACCAAATAGTGTAATTTTAAAATAAAAACAATAAATGTTTACTAAAAATTAAAAAGCTAAATTTACAGTTAAAAAATTGGATCTTTAACAAACAAAAAACGAATTTTCAATAAAATATTTAAATTTTCAGTTTTCAAAAGTTAGTTCGACTTTAAATCAATCAGGTAAATTTGAATCGAAAATATTAATTTTCTATCAAAAAAACGAATTTGTAACAAAATACTTACAATGTTAACCAAATTGTTTGATTTTCAGATAAAATCAATCAATTTTGTATAAATAATAGAATACTTAAATTTTCAGAAAAAGAAATTAATTTTTACTTAAAAAAATAAGATTTTTCAATAAGCAAATTTAAGTTTTTAAAAATGGAGATCGATCTTTAATTGATAAAATGAATTTTTAACCAAATGGTCCAACTTTTAACTAAGCTCTTAAATTTTCCATCAAGAAGAAAAATTTTTACCAAAAAAGAATAATTTACAATAATATACGTAAATTTCAACGAAATTTTTTAATTCCTAAGTCAAAGCAATAAATTTTCCACCTGTCATAAAATAGTTAAATTTTTATTTTTAAAAATTAATATTCAAACAATCAAAAAAATAATTTCTAAGAAAAATAGTTAAATGTTTAACCAAACATATGGACATTTAATTGATGAAATGAATTATCAAAAAATTAATTCAGCCTTCGTGTAAGAACCGAGTTAAGAAATAAAATTTTTAATCTAGAATAATAATTTTTTACTAAAAATATGAATTTACAACAAAGTACATAAATTTTCAAACAAATTCTTGAAATTTGAACCAATAAATGAGTGTTTCACAAAGTAGTTCAACTACGAACCTAGCAGTACAATTTTCAATCAAGAAGAAAAATTTTTTTAATAAAAAATAATAATTTAAAATAAAATACGTACATTTTAACTAAATTTTTGAATTCCTAATTCAGAACAATAAACTTTCCACCTGTAAAGAAATAGTTAAATTTTTATTTAAAAAAATTAATATTCAAACAATCAAAAAAATAATTTCTAACAAAAATAGTTAAATGTTTAACCAAACATATGGACTTGCAACTAATAAAATGAATTATCAAGAAATTAATTCAGCAATTAAGTAAGAAGCGAGTTTAGAAATGAAATTTTCAATCTAGAATAATGATTTTTTTTTTATCAATAAGATGAATTAACAACAAAGTACATAAATTTTCCAACAAATTTTTGGAATTTCAACCAATAAATGAATGTTTAATAAAGTAGTATGAACGTGTTAGTTCGATTTGGAACAAAAAAAGATTAATTATCCGGACAAAATTTAATAATTTAATTTATAACCAAAGAAGATTATTTTTAATCTAGAAAACGAATACTTAAATTTTCAGTTAAAAGAATTAATTTTTTTTTAACTTCAACAAAATAGTTAAAATTTCAAGCAAATAGTAGATTTTTTAAAGAGAGATCAGTTTGGAACCAAAAGTATAATAATAGACTTTTCAATTTAAAAAAATCAGCTTTCAACTAAAAATAGTTGGATTATTTAATTAGTCTCTATTAATTAATTTCGTATTTAAGCAAAAAAAAAACAGAAAAAAGTGTGAAGTTTATTGAAAAAAGTTGGAAAAAAGGGCTTCTTAACAAAAATTATAGAGGGAATAATAAGAATGAAGTACCAATAATAGAACACTTAAATTTTCAGGTAGAGAAATTAATTTTTACCTAAAAAAAAGACGACTTTTCAACAACAAATTTAAATTTTCAACCAAAGAGATCGATCTTCAACTGATAAAATGAATTTTTAATAAAGCGGACCAACTTTTGACTAGGTTCATTAATTTTCAATTAAGAAGACAAATTTTTTACTAAAAAGAAGAATTTACAATAATATACGTAGATTTCAACGAAATTTTTTAATTTTTAAGTCAAAGCAATAAATTTTCCACCTATAATAAAATAATTAAATTTTCAACAATTGATATTCAAACACACAAACATAATTTCTAAAAAAATAGTTAAATGTTTAACCAAACATATGGACTTTTAACTAATAAAATGAATGATCAAGAAATTAATTCAGCCATTAAGTAAGAAGCGAGTTTAGAAATGAAATTTTTAATCTATAATAATCATTTTTTACCAAAAAGATGATTTCACAACAAAGTACATACATTTTCAAACAAATTCTTGAAATTTCAACCAATAAATGAATATTTAATAAAGTAGCATAAACCCAGTTATTTAATTTGGAACAAAAAAAGATTAATTATCCAGACAAAATTTAATAATTGAATTTTCAACAAAACAAGATTATTTTTTACCTAGAAAAAGAATACTTAAATTTTCAGTTAAAAGATTTAATTTTTTTAAATTTCAACAACATAGTTAAAATTTCAACCGAATAGTAGATTTTTTAACCAAGAGAAATCAGTTTTGAACCAAAAGTATAATAGTAGACTTTTCAATTTAAAAAAATGATTTTTCATTTCAAAATAGTTGGATTCTTTAATTAGTCTCTATTAATTTATTTCATATTTAAGCAAAAAAGCGGGAAAAGGGGAAACTTTATTTGAAAACAGTGTGGAAAAAGGGCTTCTTAACAAAAATTATAGAGATAATAATAACAATAGAGGAAAGTGTATCAAGTCTAAAATTATGCGTTGTACTTGTAAAGTGAAATCAGAAATTTTTTTAAACAAATACAAACAATTGAGATAAATATTATTTAAAACTTTTTCTCAAATAAAGAATTTAATGTGTCGAATAGAGATAAAATTTAGGCTTTATAGCATCTTATTCTTTCGGTTTCCTTCAAGGAAAGAAAATTACATGCCCATTTATCGGGATCCTTTTTCCTTTGGAGAAAATGCTTTTTTTCAATGTCTTGTTCAAAGTTAATTGTTCCATTATAGCCTTTATATATCCGCTTTTTTCCTACTTTTCAATCCTCGAAGTTCTCAACAACAGACGGTGTTTAGCGAACGAGTAGTGCTTGCCATAATTACACAGCACTCAGTGATTTACGAGTTATCGCTAACAACACGCGAAATATTGACGTGAAAAGAAAATCCTTAACAAATGCTTCTTAGCGTTTTACTTAAATACATAAGCATTTATTTATCAAGAAATTTTTCGACTTTATCAAGTCTAAAATAATTTTAAAAATGTCTCAATTAACTGAATTATCGCACAGTGGGACAAACAAATAGTGCCCCACACTTAGCAGGCTAAATTTTTAAACAATGTAAATAATTTATATTTTTGACTCTTTAGATATTGAAGCTGTAAAAGAGTTCATTCGGTTGAAATGGCTAAAAAATGAGAAAAATAAAATTCCCCACAATGTATAACAAATTTGAATAAATATTATTTATTTATTAAAAGTGCAATATTAAAATATTTTTATTAAAAAAATGTTTTAATGTTTGAAGTTTCTAAAATTATTGTTTGAATTTTAAATAACAATAATTGAAAAAAGGGATGAAGGAAGTTCTGTCACATTCAATCCCTTTCACAGATGAAACAAGTTTTTTGTTTTAAACAAATGTTTCAAATATTATAAATGTTCATCAATTATTAAATTATAAATTATGTTATAAAAAAAATTTTACTATATAAAATTTATCAATATCTTAGGTTAATCGATTTTTCTCGAATCAATAAATCTTTCCTATTCTCAAAAAAAAAAGATTATTGTTCGTTAAACAATTTGTAATTAGGTTTTTTTCTGTCACTTCTTATCCGTTTTTAAACAAATGGTTTAAATTTTATAAATCATGGCTTATTGTTTAAGGAAAATATTAAGCGACAGACAAATTTACTTTAAAAATTTGAAAGAACCATTTTTCAAACAGTGGTAAGCAGCGATACTAAGAAAAAGTTAATTTGTCAAAGTCATTGTCCAAATAATTTTTTTCACTTACAAAAATTTTTTCTTTTAAAATAATGTGTTTTTTAAATTAAATTTTTAGTAATATTAGTTTGATTCATAACTTCATAGAAAACCAATTTTTCAGACTTCTAACATTTGGCAAGAAAACTGCCTTGATATGAGAAAAATATTGATTTAAGTAGAGCATCTAATCTTAGACAGACATAAAGGTTTTCGTGAATAATTAAAAAATCAATTTTATTATGCTTTATATACTATTATTTTAAGTTAATTAAAATAAATACTATTGGAAAACTATTTTTATTTTAAAAAGATAAATTACTTAACTTGCTTTTAAAAATATAATTCTTATTTAAACAAATATAATAGTGTACTAATAAATAAAAATTCGGAAATTATTCATTCTAAATTCAATTTTTTATTACAAGAAAAAAGTTTCAAACTTCCAAGAAAAAATATTTTCTAGTTGCATGGGACGCATATCACATACTAAACAATTTTTGGATTTTTGATTTGTTTATTGCTTAATGTTGCTTTTTAGTAGATTTGAACAGTATTATTTTCTAAACTTTTTTATTTTGAAAACAGAAATTCGGCTTGATTTGAAATTTGAAGAGTTATTTTAATGGAAATATAATTATAAAAAGTAATCGGTGTAAAAAATTATCCAACTAAAAAATCTGATCAAAATTTTATCTATGAAAAATTCCAGAATATATTTCACGTAGGTTCGAGCATCGTCTACAGCTCAATGATCGAATTTGACGCGCACTGAGATACCAATTTCAGCCAGCACACTCAATAAACAAGCTATGTATCCAGAATCCAGAAAAGGTAATGAAAAGCATAAAACTCAATAAACCGGAAACCCCATAAAAATGTTCTACGGAAACTTTTAAAGATCCAGTATTCGATCATAAAATCTAGACAGGCAAATTAATTACTGAAAAAATAAAACATCTATAAAATGCTATAAAAAATTTAAAAAGCTCTCAAACAGTTTCTCATTTGCTTTAATAGAATAAATTTAAGGGTGCTTTTTCAGGAGGGTTTTAATAAGCCGTTTTTTCAATATTTAAACTTTTAATTTAACAATATACAATACAAACAATTTTCAAAAACTCATGAACGATTAAGTTTTAATTTTTAGATTTTTAAAACACTTCGTTATATTAAATTTTAAAGTTTTAATCATAATTTCTTATGTTTTCTTGGCAATTACATATCAATTTAAATGTTTTATTATTTTAGTTTCTTCAATAATTCTTTTATTTTTATGTCACACAAACCTAAATTTGTTAAGTATTATTAAAATGAAAGGAAAACCTTGAAATTAAATGATTTTATCCCGAATATGAATTTTATTGTTGACAATTTATCATTAAAAATTCAGAAAAAGTTCCCAGATTCAATGAAATTTTTTAAAATTATTTTTAAGAATACACTAGAAATTGGATTTAAGCAGTCTGAATTTACGCCATTCCAAGAATTTATGCCAAGTCGGTTTCTTGATGAGGGATCGCGCGGAACGCGGGAGGAGCTGCGCAGTCGTGCGTGGCAAACAGCTCGAGGGCCACCCTCTCCGCGGGTTAGTTGGATCAAGTTGCGTCATGCGTCCAAATCCAACAGAAATGGTTCGTGCGACCCTGCCTGATAACGTTTGTATTCCTCCGACGTAGGACGAAGGTCGCTACAAGCCATGCCTGAAACCGATCCTATATCGGGCCTTGAGTGTATTTCAAAGCATACCAAAAACTTTTAAAGGTTACGGTGCATTTCAAAGAGTTTTTAGGAGCCGCAAAGGATTTTTAATGATTCAAGAATATTTCAAGACAGTTATAAAAGTATTTGAAGATTTTGTGAAGATTTTGATTTTACAGAACTTTTATTAATTTCAACTATTTTGAAAGGACTTTAAGAGATTCGAAGAGGTTTGAATGATTTTGAACAAATTCTTGAATGGGCTTCAAAATTACTCACGAGAAATTATAAAACTTTTAAGGTTTTCAAGTTGTTTCGGAGGATTTCAAGAAATTTCTAGAGATTTCTGAAAATTTCTAGAGATCGGAAAGTATTTAAAAATTTTTTGAATTACCGAAAAAATGTATAACATTTTAAGATATTTTTAAAGATTTTAAAATTTTTATTAATTTTTCCATTTTAATTTTGGAATTTGTCTCTAATAATTCATTTCTTAGTTATGCAAAAAAACGGAAAAGAGGGAAGTTTATTGAAAACAGTGGGAAAAAAGGGCTTCTTAACCAAAATTACAGAGGAATTATTTATTCAAAACAAAAGAACTTCAGCAGGTTTCAAAATTTTTTAAAAAATTGCAAACTGAATTATTTCAAAAGATATTTAGAAGCCTTAGAAAATTTTAAATAATTCGAAAATAATTTAAGTAATAAGAAAATTTCGAAATTTTTTCAAGAACATCCAAAGATTTTAATACTATTAAAAAAAAAAGAAAAAGAAGTTTACAAGATTTACTCTAATATTTCAAATAATTCTTTAATTTGAAAAATGAATTCTAAGAATAAATGACAAAAAATCGAAATGTTCAAATCATTTCCTAAAATTTCTAAAAAGAAAGAATTATGCATTGATTATAAATTTTTAATAATAATTCGAGTGAGTTGAGGAGACATTAAAATTTTTTAATGAATAATAAATAATTTAAAACTTGAAAATATTTCCACAAATTTTCAACAAACTGTGGATTTCTTAAGATTTTAAACTAGACAGTTTTTTAGGATTTATTATTTTGAAAAACTAATTCAAAGAGAATATTTAAAAATATCTAAAAACATCCCAAGAAATGTTTCAATTTTTCAGGAAAGAACTTGGAAGATTTGTATGTTTTTCAATCATCCAGAATTTTGTTAAATTGTTTTTTGAAAAATTCGAAGCATTTAGTATACATGTAGAAGATTTAAAATCTTTCATGAGGTCGAAAAATCATTAAAATTTTTAGAAGATTTTAAACGTTTTTTAAACAAAATCTAGATTTTGGAAAGTCACAAAATTTTTAACTTTTTACGAATGCTGAAAGGTTTCAAAAAATAAAAGCATTTTTTTGAGATTCATGGGAAATTTTTGAATAGTTTTTTTAATGAAATTTAAGAAAAAAATTAAAAAGATTTAAAAAGATTTCCAAAATATCCAAATAAGAATCTGAAAGATTTTAAGGAATTTATTCATTCGTTTTTTTATTTTAAGGAAATGTTGTATTTATTTTAGAAGATCTTTAGATAGTTTAGAAGTTAGAAAAAATGTCTTATTCAAAATTTAAAAAGATTCAAAAAAATTTTAACTGAATGTAGATTTTCTAAATTTAGAAAAAGTTTTTAGAAGCTTTTTAAGAGTTCAGAAAATTTTCAAGAGAATAATTTTTTTTACTCCCTGGGAAAAACTAAAATGGTTATTAATTTTAAGAAACGATTTGTAAAACCGTTGAGGAAAACCATTTTTTATGTATATTTTAGAAGATTTAAAAAATATAAGTTTTTTCAGAATTAAAAAAAGTTTCATACCAAAATTTTCTAAAAGTGTTCATAATTATAAAAAATAAAACCAAAAATTTTTGTTAATTAAGCAGAACTTTATTAAATTTAGAAAAATGGAAATCATTTTAATTAATATTTAGAAATTTTAGAATTTTTATTACATTATAAAATAAATTCAAATAAAAAATAGAAGCTTTTTAAGAATTTTGAAAAGTTTCACGAGAATAAAAAAATTTTCTTAAAATTCATGGAAGCAATTGTGATGAATTATACGTGGAAAAATAAAGTTTAAGTGATCATTGAAATAGATTTCGAAACATTAAAAAAAATATCCTAAAATTTTGAAAAAGTGTGTAAATCTTAAGAGTTATTTAGTAGCAACAAAATTTTGAGAAGCATTTTAAGAACTTTGGAATATTTCGAGAATTTTTTTGAAAAAGAGTATAAAAGATATTAATGCAAAATTTTTGCATTCTTGCAAGATTAAAAATTAAAAAAAGATTTGAGTAGCTTAAGAAATATTTAAAAGTTTAGAAGCTTTCTAAGAGATTAGGTAAAAAAAAAATTTTCAATATTTTAAAAAACTTTTAATAAAATTCTAGACTTTGAACAAAAAGTTTAAAAGCATTTCAAGAAATTTGGAAGGTTTCAAGATTATTATAAAAAATTGTTTTTTAAGATCAAATTAAAAAAATTTGAAAATTTTTCCTAATTTCATGTAAAATCCTAAAAAACAAAAAAAAGCTTTTCGAACGTTTTCGGGATTTTTATTCTTTTATTTCCTTTTCCTCAGTAAAAAGTAAAAATGTTAGGATAACTAGTAATTATTAGTCAATAAATATCAGATTAAATCAGAACACTAAATAAAAATAAAATAAGTGATAACACAAGCCTTTATTTCATATGATATCCAAAATCGGAATTTTCCACATTGAATTTTTGGAAAGTCAAAGAACTTCTTTTTAAGAATGTTGAAAGGTTTCAAAAAAATAAAAGCATCTTCTGGAGATTTATGGAAAAACTTTTAATAGTTTTTTTTTATTGAAGTTTAAGAAAAAAATTAAAAAGATTTCCAAAATTGTCAAGTAAGAATCTAAAAAATTTTAAGGAATTTATTTATTCGATTTTTTTAATATAAGGAAATGTTCTATTTAGTTTAGAAGATATTAGGACGGTTTAGAAGTTATAAAAAATGTGTTATTAAAAATCTAAAAAGATTCCAAAAAAATTTTCAAAGTTTTTAGAAGCTTTTTAGGAGTTTAGAAAATTTTCAAAAGAATAATTTTTGTCAAATCCCTCGGAAACTTTGAAATGGTTATTTATTTTAAGAAACAATTTGTGAATGTTGAGGAAAACCATTTTTTAATATAAATTTTTTAAGATTTAAAAAAATAGATGTTTTTTCAGAATTAAAAAAAGTTTCAAAACAAAATTTACTAAAAAATTTCATAATTATAAAAAATGAAACCAAAAATTTTGTTAATTATGCAAAGTTCTATTAAATTAAGAGAAAAATGTAAATCATTTTAATTAATATTTAGAATTTTTAGAATTTTTTTAGATTACAAAATAAAATCAAGTAAAAAATAGAAGCTTTTTAAGAATTTTAAAAAGTTTCACGAGAAACCATTGTGATTAATTATATTTGGAAAAATGAAGTTTAAGTGAACATTAAAATAAATTTTGAAACATTTGAAAGAATTTCCTAAAATTTTGAAAAATAGTGTAGATCTTAAGAGATATTTAGTAGTTTTCCGGCTAATTATAGTGAAATTTCGGTACCCACAGCTACAAAAATTTAAGGATCATTTTAAGAACTTTGAAAGATTTCGAGAAAATTTTTGAAAAAAGAGTGTAAAAGATATTAATGCAAAGTTTTTGCATTCTTGCAAGATTAAAAATAAAATAAAATTTTTTGATTAGCTTAAGAGATATTTAAAAGCTTTAGAAGCTTTCTAAAAGAATAAGTAATAAATAAAAATTTTTAAATGTTTAAAAAAAATTTTAATGAAATTCTAGATTTTGAACAAAAAGTTTACAAGCATCTTAGAATTTTTGAAAAATTTCAAGATTATTATGAAAAAATGTTTTTCAAGATCAAATTAAAAAAATTTGAGAATTTTTCCTAATTTCATGTAAAATCCTAAAAAAAAAAAGCTTTTTCAAAATTTTCAGGATTTTTATTCTCTTATTTCCTTTTCCTCAGTAAAAAATAAAATTATTAGTATAAATAGTAATTATTAATAAATATCAGATTAAATCAGAACACTAAATAAAAATAAAATTAGAGATAACTCAAGCCTTGATTCATAGGATATCCAAAATGGGAATTTTCCACATTGAATAGCTCAAATAATTCCACAATTTGGAATTCTTCCCCCTATAATAAAAGCACTGAAAAAATCCCCAAACCCATCGCGCACAGTAATCCTCACTGCGTTTATCCCAGGCTTTGACGTATCCCATCCCGATAAGGAAACTTCGATCCCAATAAAGAGCTTCGATCCGACGTAGAATCGCAACTTACGATTCGATCCTTCCCTCGTCCTTAATCCACCTTTCTGACGAGTGAATCCGCAATCTAGATGATGTCCAGTCTGCCCGAGCACTACCTCGTCATTGGGTCTCAGCAGCTTCCCAGTTCACTTGTACCTCAGTTCACTCCAGTTGAGCCAAAAAAACAACCAGGCAGTCGATCACCTTTCCGATTTTGTCCAATATAAAATAAGAAATGGCAATGAAAAATCAGGCCCCGCGAGACGAAAGACACGATTTTTCCCGAGGAACGATCACATACAACGACGTAGGCCGGCTAACCGTTCAGGCCGCACTGAGCTTGGCCGAGAGACGTCGGGCAAGGGTGAGCGAGCCACCCCTCTATTTTCCACCCCCGCCATTGCCCCACCCCCACCGACTCAATTTTCTATCTCTCTCGCTCTCCCGATTTTCATCCACTTTTCCTCCTTCTCCCGCTGGATACATACGGGGTGGTCCGAACTTCGCAGAATCCGTGCACGTGTAAGGTGAGGGATGAAAAGATCACGAGAGCGCCCCCTGAACAGGGGGAGGGGAATTTTTGCGTGTCAGAGTAAGCCCCGAAATATCAGACCATTGCACGTCATTCTAATAGTAGTAGACTTCTGATTACTATTTGACACCAATGACACCATTTTCTCACAATTGTAACCCTCTTTTTAGGGTTCGTAAGTTCACCCCCCCCCCTTCTAATAACCCCCTTTCTTATCTTATGTAATTTTCGAAGATATTCATAAATTTTTAATTGAGTAGTTGTATTTCCTAGCAAGAAGATAAATTTCCTACGAAAAAAGGCAAATTTTCAACAATAGTTTTGAAGAAATTACGCAAAATGTTAACTGAAAAGTTCAGTTTTTAGCTGAGAAGCTAAATTTTCTACCAAAAATTAATTTTTGGGCTAAAAAGATGGGTAGGTAACAATAAATGTAATAGGCAATATTTATGAGATTTAACGAGAAATTATGCATTTACAAGAAAATACATTAATTTGTGATGAAATAGTTCAATTTCTAACCAAAAAGGACTAATCATCAATAAATTACATAAACTTGTAACTAAATAGTTAAAGTTTCAACTAAGAAGATTAATTTTCTAGCGAAAAGTATGTAGTGAAATTTTCAACAAAAAACGATTTTTCTACTAACATTTAATTAATAAAAAAAATGAATTTTCAACCAAATAGTTCTATTTTCAAACAAAAAGACTCATTTTCTACCAAAAAGGACTAATTTGAACAAATTATATAAATTTTTAAATAAAAAGTTAAAGTTTCAACTAAGAAGATTAATTTTCTAGCAAAAAATATGACATTTCATTAAATTAAAAAAAATGTTAGTCATGTAGTAAAATTTTTAACCAAAAAACGATTTTTCTACTAAAATTTAATTAATAAATAAAAAAATTAATTTTCGACCAAATAGTTCAATTTTCAACTGAAAAGAATAATTTTCTACCAAAAACTACTAATTTTCAACAAATTAAATTTTGTAACGAAATAGTTGAGGTTTCAACTAAGAAGATTAATTTTCTAACCAAAAAATATGAATTTCCATTAAATTAAAAAAAAAAATTTAAACGTACAGTCAAATTTTTAACCAAAAAGAGGATTTTTCTACCAACATGTTATTAATAAATAAATAAATGAATTAAACAAAATAGTTCAATTTTAAACCAAAAAGAATCATTTTCTACCAAACAGGACTGATTTCCAACAAATTACATATAGTTTAATGAAATATTTTTTTACAAAAACAAGGAAATTGTAAAAAATATGCATAAATTTTCAAGCAAATATTTAAAATATCAACTAAGAAGATTAATTTGCTACCAGAAAATAAGAAATTTAAATCAAATACATACATTTTCAACCAAATAGGTAAATTTAACCAACGAGAATTCTTTTAAAAAAAAGACCAATTTCCAACAAATTGCATTAATTTTTTAATTATAGAGATTAATTTTTAACCAAACAGAATAATTTTCTACCAAAAAGGACTAATTTTCAACATATCACATAAACTTTTAACCAAATAATTGAAATTTTGAATAAGAAGATTTATTTTCCACAAAATGGCAAATTTTCATCAAATATGATGAAATTTCTACCAAATAGTTAAATTGTCAACCATAAAAATTAATTTTCTTTTAAGGAGATTAATTGTTTACAAAAAATGAAATGTTTTTAAAATATACATAAATATTCAACAAGCTACTAAGACTAACTAAGAAGAATTTCGAAGTAACCACATGAATTACAAATTTACAAAATTTTTAAAAATTTAAATTTAAACTAAAAATAAAAATTAGCATCCAAGAACATACATTTCCTACCAAAAAATTAATTTTTAACAAAAATAAATCATTTTCTATTAAAAAGGACGAATTTTTAACAAACTGCATAAACTTTTAACGAAATAGTTTATGTTTTGGACAAACAGATAGATTTGCACCTCATAAAATAAATTTTTGACAAAGTAGTTCAATTTTCAGTATATGAATTTTAAATCCAATAGTCGAATTTTCAATTAAAAACTATCAATTCTAAACCAAAATGAAACAGTTATATTTTTAATTTAAAAAAAATTATTTTTAACCAAAATAGAAAACGAATTTTCAACAAAATCGTTGGATCTTTAATTAACAACATAGATTTTGAAAAGTAGTTCGACTATCAAAAAAATAATTAAATTTTTAACGAAATAGAATTTTCCACGCGAAAAGATGAACTGTGAACGAAAGATATAATAGTAGACTTTCTAAATAAAAATAATTAATTTTCATCCAAACAAGATAAATTTTTCTCTTAAAAAGATGATTTTTGAGGAAAAGCGTATAATTTTTATCAAAATTATAAAATTTCATCCAATTAATGCATTTTTGAACCAATAAAGAGGAACTCTCCACTAAAAATGTGAGAGAAGACTTTGCAAATAAAAGGAATTGTTTTTAAAATAAAAATAGTTGATATTCTGCTAAAAATGGAATAAAATAACGAATTTTCCACCAAATATTTTTTATTTTTATTCAATAAAATATATTGTTAAGAATAATAGAATTTTCAACTAAAATAAATTAATTCTTAATCAAAAATATAATGGTAAGATTTACAAATAAAATAAATTTTCATCTAAAAAGGTAAATTTTTAACCAAATAGTGTATATTTAATAAAAATAATGAAATTTCAACCAATTTATACAATTTTAAACCAACAAAGATGAATTTTCCACCATAAATGTAATAGTAGACTTTTCAACGAAAAGGGTTTAATTTTCAACCAAACAGAACAATTTTCAACTAAAAAGATAAATATTCTACTAAAAATGAAATGTTTAAAATTTCAGTTATCAAAATTATTACTCAACCAAAAAATAACAAATTTTTAACGAAAAAAGTAGTTTGACTTCAAAAGATTAATTGAATTTCCAACGAAATAGTAGAATTTTAATCAAAAGACATTAAGTCAGAACCGAAAATATACTATTAGACTTTTCAAATAAACAAAACCCTCAAACCAGTAAAAGGGTGAGATTGAATATGCACACAAGTCACTTTTATCCAAACCAGATAAATTTTCATCTAGAAAGATGACTTTGTAACA
>JAAAKG020095925.1:0-16100 GCA_010014905.2 Druon quercuslanigerum
CGAGAAGCTAGGGAAAAGGGTTCGTCCATCCTTGTAGAGCCCCGCATACAAGGATAAGGCTTCGTACTCTGAGAGGTACGGTTTTCACACCTCCGCTTGGGGGTTAATTCCTTCGGGACCACCCCTGGAAAGTTGTCCGCGAATGCCTATTAATTTTTTGTAACCATATTCAGCAGAAACCCTTGATACAGGAACCCTCTATCCGCAACCCGAGGACGCGTTCGGTGGCTTTGCAATAGGCCTTTCGGTTTGATTCTAGAGGAATCAAAACCGAACCGAACCGAATATATATATAAGAATATATTCAAGGGTTTGAGAGCACTAGTTACATTCTACTATTTTGCATTACGTAATATAAACAATAATAACAATATTAACTTTACGAGTGAGCGATCTTCCCGGTCTTCCATTGCCTCTTACCATAAAAATGTATTTTCCACGATATTGAAATCACTTTGCTTTTTACTGTCCTTCTTCAGGATTACCCGTTTGGCTATGTCCTACTTTCCTGCTTTCCCTTACTCATCCACACCCAACTGTCCGTCTTCCTATCCTGTGCATCTCTCTAATATATGTGCACATGACTCCAATTCGTATCCACATACTTTACACAGATTCTCCTCTTCATCCATCCAATATCGGCATGCTCTCACTCCTTTTCCCATTCTAAACCGTACAAACCTACATCACTTTTCTTTCTTTTTTATTTTTTGCAGTCAGCCCTTTGCCCATCATATACCATTTATTGTACCTCGAAACTATAATCTTCTTCCATCCCTTGTAAGGTTGCCTACTAGGTTATCAACAGAAGCTACTTAAAACCATACAGGATGCAAATAGCTTCCTATATGGTCTGAAGTGGGTCTTAATATCATTTTCATTTGAATTCGGTTTTTAATGGCTTCTATTCAGTACATAAACGTCTATGGGCACTAAAATTGAATTGGGAAAATTTTCTAAGAGGGCCTATTAGGCTCTTATGTGCTTTTAAAATATGCTTGACAACATTACAAAGCACAAAATGCTGCTCTATGTAGTTCAGTCAGGCTTTTAATGTTCAAGTAGACTTGACTTTATCGGACTAAAATTCGAAGTCCTGCATTGAAAGTGGGCCTAAAAGGCATCTATTGGGAAATCAGAATTCCATTAATCCGATTAAAACTAAAGGTCGTGCCTTAAAAGTGGCTATAACAATAACATATTAAGTTCCATTTTCCCATGAATGACACAAGTCCAAAATTGCTTCTCTAAAACGTATTATTAGGCATTTAAATGGGAAATGGGAATTAAATTAATTGGATTAAGACTTAAGGTGATGCCTTGAAAGTGGCTCTAACGGGCAACTATTAGGTTCTGATTTCCCGCCAATAGCACAATTCCAAAACTGCTTCTCTAAAGGTTTTGATAGGCATTTTAATGTCGAATCAGAATTAAATTAAATAGGAATAAAACTGAAGATGATGCCTCGAAACTCGCTCTAATCGGCACCTGTTAAGTTCCGCTTTCCAGCGAATGACACAAGTCCAAAACTGCTGCTCTAAGAAGTTGTATCAGGCATTTTAATAGCAAATCAGAATTAACGTAATATGAATAAAACTGACGGTGATCACGAAAGTGGCTCTAACAGGCGCATATTAAGTTGCGTTTTCCCGTGAATGACACAAGTCCACAACTGCTTCTCAAAGAAGTTATATGTGGCATTTTAATAGCAAATCAGAATTAAAATAATCGGCATAAAACTGAAGATGGTGTCTAGAAAGTGGCTCTAACAGGCACCTATTAAGTTCCGTTTTCCCGAGAATGTCACAAGTCCACAACTGCTTCTCAAAGAAGTTGTATGTGGTATTTTAATAGCAAATCAGAATTAAATTAATCGGATTAAAACTAAAGATGATGCCTCGAAAGGGGCTCTAACAGGCACCAATAATAGAACGTCTTAGAGAAGCAGTTTTGTACTTCTGCTATTCGCGCAAAAGCATCAACTTCAGTTTTAAGCCGATTTATGTAACCATGATTTTTAATTAAAATGCCTCACAAAAACTATAAGAGAAGCAGTTTTGGACATGCGCTAATCGCTGCAAAGCAGAACCTAATATCAATTGTGGTGAAATTTGAGGTGAGTGAATTGTGGACGTTGAATTGAAGGGCTTGGATGTAATAGAATGTTTAAGGGATTGTGAAGTTGAAAGGGGGATATTGACATTTTTGAAGATTGAGACAGATTTGGTTGAAAGTTGAGATTATGTTGGTTTGAGATTTGTAAGAGAGTGGGAGGACTGGGTTGATCGGGTTCGTAGAAGCAGGGTTGGATAGAGACTAAGAGAGACAAGACAGGTGACGTGACGATAGATAGAGGTAGGGAGGGATAGAAGGCGGGAACGGTTGAAATTGGATTCATAGATATCGAAGAGAGTAACATCAAGAAAAAATCGGATTTAGAGCAGGAAGTATTTAGTACACAGAAAAAGGAGATCAAAGAAAGGAAGGCAAGGGTGAAGTACATGAAATCTATAGAAAATGAGAGACTAAGAGCAAAAAGCGTAGGATCGATTGAGGCTTTTATCAAAAGGTAGAGAGGGTAAAGGGGAAACAGTAAAGAAAAGGAAAATTTTGGTTCTAACGTAAAATATCCAAATAGGTTTAGATCGCCGCCAGAAAAGCAGGGTTTGCTAGAGAAGGGTTAATATAGTAAGGGGGCTGGAGGAAACGGAGATGAAACCGAAGATCAGAGGAAAGAGGAAAGACTGAGAGAAATTCGCAAAATCTTGATAAAAGTAATGGGCATTATTGAAGCAAGCAGGGAAAACGGGAGAAGAATTAAAGAAAGAAATTAGGCGGGAAATAGATAAAATTAGGAAAGAAATGAAAAAATGGGAAGAAGTTAGGGAACAGTAAGAAAAGAGGTTGCAGTGATTGGAGTAAAAACTAGAGAAGCATGAGGATAATAATAAACAGGCTTAGGAGATTCAAGGTTGTTATACGGAAGCTCGGAGAGAAAAGAGGATGATTTGACATGGGTAGAAAGGAGGATGCAATATAAATTAAGGAAAAGAGCAGAAGATGAAAGAAAAAGGTACGAATAACATGGGTTAATTATTGGAGAATAAAGATAGTCGGAGTGTGGTGTGATTGGTATAAAGAAAGGAAAGACTTAGTAAGAAGTGAGGTGTAGTGTAACCAGGAGAGGAGAGGACGAGAGATAGGAAAATAAGAAATAGTAATAGACATAGTATAGTAATAGTAATAGTAATAGAAATAGTAGTAGTAAGACATAGTAAGAGACAAAAAACGAATATAGGTTAGAATAGAAGATATTTTACTGGAACATAACAGTATTGGAGAGAAAGGATAGGGAATTTATGAGAAATTTCACACAATGGGATGTTGTAATAATGAGAGATACTTGGCTAGATGAAAAGGTATGGGAAAGAGTAAGGGGAAGATTACCAAGAGGTTACAAAAGGCAAGTTCCAAATTTAAAGAGCAAGAATAAAAAGGCTAGAGCAATGGAAGGGATGGTAATGGAAGTGAGAAATGAATGTGTAGTAGGGAAAGATATGAAAGAGAGGAAAGCACAAAAAGGAGGAGTAATAGTAGAAGAGGTAAATATGTGAGGAGAGAAGTGGAAGAAATTGGGGGTTTATGTGAACGGAGATATGCGGGCGAAAGCAGATGAGTTAAAAGAAATGATGGAAGAAAATAAAGAACAGATTAGACTTATAATAGGTGCGGATTTCAATGCGTGAACCGGAGATAGAGGAGGAAGGGAATGGGAAGAAGAGGAAGGAAAAAATCAAAAGAATGGAGAGGGAAAGAAGTTGTTAAAGAGTTTGGAGGAGTTGGGACGGTTTATCCAAAACGGAAATATAGAGAGACAAGGAATGAGCATATACACGGTCAGGAGGAGAAAGGGGAACGGTATTTGATTATCTGATAGTGGATGATGAGGTAAAAGAGAGGGGCAACAAATTAGAGGTAGGTGGTTATATTGATTCGGATCGATGTCCCTTATTAGTGACATTAGAAGGATAAAAAAGTAATAGTAATATGCAAAAAAAGGGCGTATGCAAAGAGTGTAAGAAAAGGGGATTGTTCAAGGCAACGAGAAGAACAGTTTAAACAAAAGGTAAGAAATATAAAAATGGATGAGGGGAATGTGGACGAGGAGATGGAAAACCGATAGGAAAGTAAAAAGAGGATCAGAGTGCATCAACCAAAATGAAGTTCGTGAAGAGGGGAACAGAAGTGGATGGGATGAGGATTGTAAAGAGAAAAAGAAGAAGGTCAGCAATTAATTAGGAAAGTGGAGAAAAGAAAAAAGTAATGGGGAAGAATATATGAGAAAAAAGAAATAATATTCTGAGTTGTGTGTTCAAAAGAAAGAGAAGGAGAATAAGAGGTTTGAGGAAAAATCGGAAAAGGCTTGGACGGAGGAAGAAGTATGAAAGGTAGTAAATAGAGAAATAAGAAGAGAAAAAGTAAACCAAGATATTGAAATGGTAGATTGGAAATTTTTTGGATTAGTTAGGAAGAGTAGAGAGAAAAGTTAGGATGGGAGAAAAATATGTTAGAGAAAGAGTTGAGGAAGAGGACATAAGATGGGAAGAAATAGTCAAGGTGTTAGGAATAATGAAGGATGGAAAGGCACCTGGTATAGATGAGATTCCAAATGAAGTATGGAAATATTGAGGGACAGAAATAGAGGAATGGGCATGTACAATGTGTAATCGAGTATGGAGAGGAGAGGGGTGACCAGATTTAGGGAAAGAAGGAGTAGTGATACCAATAGTGAAGAAAGGCTAAGGAGAGGAGGTTAAAGATTATAGGCGTGTGACGCTGACACCAACACTGTAAAGTATATGTAACTGCTTTGTCGGAGAGATTGAAGAAAGAAGTTGAGGAAAAAAGATAGAGCCACCGCATCAAACAGAGTTTAGAAAAGGAATGGGGGTAATGGACAGCATATATGTTCTGAATTATCTATTAAATAAGAGGATTAAAAGGGGAAAAGGGGCAATGATAGCAATGTTCGTGGACGTAAAGGCAGCGTTTGACTCATTAGGCCGAGGCAAGATAGAAAAAGTTATGGTCAAAAAGGGGATAAGAGAGGGATTATTAAAGAGAGTGTCAGAAATTTTTAGGATCAAGTAGAAGATAGTTTCTGGTTAGTGAGAGGAGTGAGAGAAGGCTGTCCTCTGAGCCCAATTTTATTTAATATATTAATTACAGACTTGGGAGAAGAAATTAGGAGAAAAGGTTAGGGAGGAGTTAGGATAGAGAAGGAAAAGGTATATACACTGGCAAACGCAGACGACGTAGTGCTGTTGACAGAGGATGAAGGCAGGATGGGGGGCCTGATTACAATATTAGAGAAATACTTGGATCGAAAAAAGCTTAATTTAAATATAGAAAAGACAAAGATAATGAGGTTTAGAAAAGGAGGGGAGAGACAAAAACTATGGAGGGGAAATGGAAGGGTATAAAGATAGAAGAAGTGAAGGGGTTTAAATATTTGTGATGTAATTTGCAAAAGAATGGAGATCATAGAGTTCATATAAGAGAAACGATATAAAAGCAGCAGGGGTTATGAAACAGATATGGGGAATCGAAAAAAAAGGTTAAAAAAATTGGAGAAGGAGAATGTGGTTAATTGATACGCTGGTATGGCCGATATTAAGTTATGGGGCCGAGATATGGGGATGGAAAGAAAGGAAAGATATTGAGAGTTTACAAGAAAGACATATAAGGTGGACAAATAGAGTAGATTGGAGGACACCAGGATATATTTTGACAGAAGAAGCGCAAAGGGATAAATTAAATATTAGAGCGGAAAAGAGAGCATGGAAATTTGAGACAAAACTGATGGAGGGAAAGTGAGGGGAGTTGGCGAGAATGTGTTTGATGGAGGTAGGGGAGAGGAGAGGGAGGGCGATAGAATTAACGAGATGGGAAGAAGTAAGGAGGGAGTTCTTGAATGATAGAGACATGGAAGACGGAACTAGAGTAAATTATGAATAATTGGAAAAAAGGACAGGGTAATAGAAAGATGGGAACTTATTGAGGAATCAAAATACAATAAATGGTATAAGATGATAAAAAAGGAAGGTTTACCAAAGTATTTAGAGAAGGGATGCGGAGAGAGAAGGTGGACCAGAATAGCAAGATTTAGATTGGGAAACGAGGTAAGAGAGGGGAGATATTGGGAAACGGAAGAGAACAGAAAGTGTAGAATATGTGAATGGGAGCAGGAAACATGGGAGCACTTATGGGAAGGATGTAGAAGAGGAATGGAAGATAATGGAAGCTGGCAAGATAAAATTAGTACTAATTCTCGATAAATTTTTAGCGGATATTGCCCGTTGTGTAGCTTCTTTTTTGTTTCGTGACACACTAACGGCCATTAGTCTACCTTGTTCCTTTGATAACGATATCGAATCATTATTTTAACGCGTTTTATCGGTAGAGTTTTCTGTAATTATATTGTATACCCAGTGTTCTTTCACTTTCTGATCTAATGAAGAATTCAAGTTTTGCATTAATTCCTTTTTTGTACAATTATGACGTTTACTATTTGCAATAATTGATAAACATTACCAACATTTGTTACTTGCACATTTTTTCTCTGATTGTTTTAAATGATTGTAGCAGAGGTTCTTTAAAAGTTATATTTACTTTGATCTTTCACTATAATATCACAATAGAAATATTATCAGAATTCTATTTGCATACATCCTTTTTTGCAAATCGCACATTGTGCTTTCGGTAATCGTTTATCGTTTCTTTCATAAGTTACCTGCTAATTAATTAATTTTTCGAGTGTGTCTGTTATTTTAAAAATAATTTTTTTTTATTCTCTTAATACAACAAGCACAATTTTAAACGACAATCACTGTGCGACATCGCACGCACTTTGATTTGAGGTACTGGTTTCATTTTTTATCCACTAACTAAAAGTACGAGACATAATTTAATTTTGATTCTCACACTTCAATGTTACGATACAAACTGACAATATTATAAATAACAATATACACAACTCGAAAATATTGGACCATTGCAGTCATTTTATGTAAACAAAGAAACATGCATTTACTTTTATGTAAACAAACCTATAGTGCGTTAGAGGATTCTTTTGTTCATTATTTAACTGCTTAAAGATTATTATTAACGATCGATAAAGTAAGTAATTACATTATCGATAAGTAGTAAAGAAGAATAAGCATTAACATTAGCGTTTTAGTAATCATTTTCAAGTACTTTAACTTGCTTAAATAGCGTTTAAGTTATCATACATAGCAATTTTAATGAATCTCTGACGAATAAAAAAACGGCTCAGGGGATCATTTTAAGTTTATGAAACATTGATTATAGGCACTATTTACATCAGCTTCTCACTCGTAACTTTGGGGTCCTCAAACTTTTCATATCAAATTATTCAGTCCCACCGTGATCGTTGCGGTGCAAAAATATCAAATCTTGTTGCCATTTTTAATGAAAATAACCCTCTTACCACGCTTAGGGCAAAATCTATTAGGTCCAGCAAGATTACTTTTTACATAGAAACGTATTTTACGTATCTAATGCGAGGAAAGATATTGTTGAACTTGATAAAAATACTCATCATAGCGTTGCTGTGCAAAAACATGCGATTTTAGACATTTTTACTAAAAATGAGTTACCAGGCCTAGCGTAAAAACTATTAGGTCTACCGTGTCCATTTGTTGCATTAACATGTGTTTTTTGAGCGCCAGGTGCGAATACAAATATTGAGAAATACTCATCAAAGCATTGCTTTTCAAAAACATGAAAATTTAGCAATAAATGTCAATAAACAAAAATAGTGCAGATTTATTTTTTGTTGCAAAATACGCAATGAATCATACTGCATGTGTGAGTGTGTGTGTGTCAATGCACAATAAGTGAAAGATAATTTAAAATTATCAATAAATAATTGAGATTCCAGATAGAAAGATATATAAAATTTCTTTAAAGTCTATTGTACCGTGGGCCTAAACGATATTCAAAGGCCCTCTTATCATCTGCGAAATTATTGCATATCTTTTTTCTGCAATGGGCATCTCAATTGTAGAACAAAAAAGTATTTCGAAAACTGAAAATTTTCTTAGCGAGTATGAAATCTGCAGCATGCTTCTGCAGAAAAATGATATTAATTATACTTTCCATGCGCATTTCCCCTATGAAATACTAGCGCTTTGATTTCAAAATACTGTGTTTAGAAACAAAGAAAATAAACCACATTGCATGGGTCAAGGGGGTCAAATGTACAGAATAATAAATGAATTAAAAAAATATATATTTAGAGGTTCCGCGACCCCCATGAACTGTAACACGTATTTACGAAAAGAAAAATACGTTTTTGTCAATTTTATCCAGAATCGCCAATTTACGTAAATTCGAGTTGAAACTGAACATTTCGGTTAACAGCCATAAAGTACGATTAAATAATTACTTTTTTAATATTAACCCATAAGTCTGTTTTATAGGGTCCCAAAAAGCCCATAAATGAAGATTAAGGTTTTGCGAGTTTTTTCTCTAATTATTGGTTTTTTTGCCGGTTTTCAAGAATAAAATTATTTCTAATACAGGAAACATCACTTTTTGTTTGTAATTAGATGCTTAAATAAACCTTTTATTCAATTTATTATTGGATTTATAAATGTTGACATAGAATAACGTTAGAATGTCGCGGCCTATTCCGAATTTTTCAACTTTTCAGTTAGAGGGAGTCAATAATAATTTTAATTTAAAAGAAATAATTATTCAAATCATTGCTATTTTTATAACACCTTTTAATTAAGCCACTTTTTAATCAAAGTGAGTTAAAAATAAATCAAATTCAAATATATTTTTTATTTCAGAAAAATATATTGTGACAGGAAATCACTACAGTCAAATAAATTAAATTAAAATTATCAATAAATAACTCATCCGTAGACGTCAAGATGATAATTTTCATTTTGAAGTCCATTTAGGACTTTACGGTCGAATTTCAAATTCAAATTTGTTGTCGGTATGTCAGGTCCCTAATATATTCGTAGTTCGATTGACGGTCGAAGGGTCTTGGGATCCAGACAAGAGCCACGCGTGGCAATTAGGTTACATGACGACGAAGTGAGCGAAAGACCTTGACTTGCCGTTGCGGTATCGCGCATATTCGTCGAAATCCATCGGGAGTCGATTCCTAAAATTTGTCGAAGTTTGGCACCATTTGAGAGTTCACTTCGTCTAAAAACAATTGTACCAAGGATACTTTATATTGAAAACGAATAACAGATAATTTTCAAGATCGACAGAGGTTGTGAGTACTGCTGTATTAAATTGGTGTGTCTCTGGAAATGGCTACGACTTATCGCTAAATTTATTGTTGGGTTCGCCCAACGAACCTACCCTGAGTAATGTTGTATCGACTTTCATGCTTTCACTTTTACTTGTTGGTTGGGATTCAGCCAGCTGGCGTCTAACAGATTATTAAAGTTTTGATTGTCATACGAGCCTTAGCAGATCTAACCCAAGCCGCGCCAAGTGAGAAGTGAATTCTGGAATATAAAGAGAAATACAATTTTGACTTTCTATTTTAAAACCATCACAGAAATTCATCCTGCCTCAATATTCAAAAAAAAAATAAAAAGATTCTTTAAAAAACGACACTCTCTGACGTGTATTTATCATTTCTTTATAACTAAAACCCCAAATCAAAGTTAAAAATTTCACAGAAAAATAGATTAAATATTTATTTTAACATTTGCTTATTAGTAGACCCCCCCCAGTTTCTATTTCAAAAGAAAGAAAATCCATAATTTATGTTTTTTCGAAATTCGAATATTAACACGTGCCACCGGGCGAGTTTTTAGCGCTACTTATAATTTATTTCCAATTTTCTCGTCGAAAAGATATAAAAACTTTTTAACTTATTTTTAACTCAGAGTGAAACAATATTCAATTAAATTTAACAGCAAACATTTTTAAAATAATTTAAGAAAATAATTTGTCATTATTTATAGGAGCTTCGGTGGCTCAGACGATGGCGCGTCAGGCTTGTGTGCAGAAGAACTGGGGATCGATCCCTGAGTCTGTACCAATGGAAATTTTTCTATGTACTTCCAGTGATCCTATATATGAAACGAGTTAACCTTGCACATTGGATCCGAATTTGATAGAAATTAAAGAAATTGGCGATTTTAATGTTTAGCACAATTCTTAATTTCTTATATCTGTCGATTTGTAGGTTATGTTTTTCAGATGTATAGAATATTATTATTATTATTAATAATGTTCTGGGTTGAGATCGCTACAGCCCCTGACGTCTGGGTAAACCCGTTGCGTCCCCTTCTAAACCACAAGCGTGACTCCATAGCCCTTTCGAAAGGGAGAGGATCGCTGCCACGCCGTTGGCCTATATTTCAGACTCATTGATGTAGATACTGCCTGTGAGTATTACACGTTTCCCCGCAATTGCAGGGTTGTGACAGAGGATATGATTAGACGTCTCACTATCCTCTCCGCACAGTCAACAGAGTGGACTTTCTTCAAGCTCTATCTTATGTCTGTGGTACCGGAAGTTTTCGTGTCCTATAAACATTTCTGTTAGGACTTTGACTTCCTTTCTCCCGCGCTTGAGTAATTCTTGCGCTCGGTGGGGGTTTAGCTTTGAGCCTAGGAGTGTTTTAGCCTGTCTGCAGCCAGAGACAGAACTCCACTCGTTTTGATGTTCCATGGTCAGCCAACTGTTAATATCTTTAGTAACTAACCTGCTGGAAATGCCTTCAACTGGCTCAGGTCCCGTAAAATTTTGTTTTGCTGCTAGTTTAGCTAGCCTATCCGGTATCTCATTGCCCTTGATTCCACTGTGTCCAGGGATCCAAAGCAGAGTAACTCGCTTGTCTGTCAGTAGCCTATTCAGTGCCTAAAAGCACTCCTAGACTAGTAGTGACATTGTCGTTGTTCCATTCAGGGCCATGAAAGCACACCTGCTGTCTGAGCAGATACGAATGTTTCTTTTATTCTTATATTCCTATGCCTTGTAGGTGCACTGGGGTATGGCCATAATTTTAGATTGTAGAACTTTGGAATAGGACCCCATCGCAATTGTTGAACCCATTCCATTCCTTCTATGATATACACCGGCTCCTGCGTTCTCCCTGTTCCTGGAATCATCTGTAAACCAGCTGTCTCTATCACTGGGCAGGTGTGCCTCACCGTTAAGCTATTCCACTCTTGTGGATAGGCTAATACGATACTTCTTGTCGAAGAGATAGCGACGAATGGGAATTTTGTCCCTGAGCATGCTCAGTGTTGGCCTCCTCGCAATATCGGTTGGTATCCGCACTATTGTCGAGATACTGCTATCATTCACCATATTTAATCTCCAGGCCGCTTTCGCAGCCACGGCCTTGATAGTTAAATCTAGGTGCTCCAAACCTGTGAGTGCCTCCAGAGCCATTGTGGGTGTCGACTTCTAGGCACCCGTGATGCCCCTCAGAATCAGTCCCTTGATCCTTTCCAGTCGAGTCTTTACAGTAGACAGTTCGATCCTGCTCCACCAGACCACCTCCGATTAGGTAAGCGTGGGTCGCAGGATCGCTGTGTAGATCCACATAAGTGTCTCCGGCTTCAAGCCCCAGCTTTTCTCTATGGCTCTCCTACAGAGCCAAAGAGTCGCTACTAGCTCCTTGCACTTGTTTTCCAGGTGCTCGTTCCATGACAGCTTCTTATCGAGGATAACTCCTAGATATTTGGCTTGTCCTTTGATTTTCAGTAGTTGTCCTGCCAGTTTCAGTGTACTCGTGGTTCTCCACTTATACCTTCTGGTGAATACAACTGCGTTTGTTACTACTTGCCTACTTGACAAGACTTTATCACGGATATATCTGTCCACAAGTCTTTTCACAGATTTTAGTAGGAAAGATGAGAGGCTGATGGGACGGAAAACCTTGGGTGAAGTATATACCCAATCCTACCTGCCTTCGGAATAAAAACGACTCTGGCACTCCTCCATGCCGCCGGAACATAACCCAATGTCAGAATAGCCCTAGCAAGTCTCACAATCCCTGTCAGGAGTAATAATCTCCTTGGCTAGCCGCCGATTCGAGCATAGTTGGGCTACAGGCGACTTTAATTGCCTCAGAGGTGTTCTCCCCTCTTCTCCTAACTTTGCAAAGCCCGGAAAATGTGCCTTGATCAGATGAGGCAAGGTGTCCCCGTCCGACTCTGAGTAC
This sequence comes from Druon quercuslanigerum, assembly GCA_010014905.2. Lineage (NCBI taxonomy): Eukaryota > Metazoa > Arthropoda > Insecta > Hymenoptera > Cynipidae > Druon > Druon quercuslanigerum. The sequence continues at coordinate 12,237 of JAAAKG020095925.1, forward strand.
CCCCCGCCGGGCGATTTCAGAGCGCCGCGAATAGCATCCAGATTTCGAGAAAGCAGCTTATCCAGTCTAGCCGCCTCTGCTCCTTTCTCGATATCTGTGCAAAAGTTAGGCTAGCTTTCATGCATTTCCATACGTATTGCACTCCTATATTCATTCCTCATTGTCCTGAATGAGATCCAACGGTCCCCCGTCTTGCCAGTACTGGCACGTCTAAACCTCTCTCTGGTTTCCCTGCGAAGCTCTTCAAGTTTACTGTTCCACCATTGTGTCTCCCCAGCCTTTCGGACTCTTGGTGGTTGACATCTACTTTCATAAGTATATTTTATTTCTTTGGTGAAAGTCTCGCCCGCCATCTCCATAGTGTCCACGGCTCTAATTGATCTGGGTACCTCTGAGAGTGCATTTCTTAGTTCCGTGGAAAACTGAACCCAGTCCGTTCGTCTTGCATTTCTGGCCCATTTAGGGCCAGAAACGGGCACAGTCGCTTCTATCTCGAACTCTATTTGTGAATGATCTGAGAGAGTCTGTAAAACTGCCGGTACAGAGAGTGATGTCAATGACTTCCTCCCTGACCGAGTTACGAAACGTCGGGGTGTTCCAGAACATCTGAATCAGTAGTAATTAGGTATTCCACTAGATCGTTGCCCCTTGGGTTGATGTCCGTGCTACCACACAGAGTATGGTGAGAGTTAGCATCGTACCCCAACAGAAGAGGAAGACCGCTTATCTTGCAGTATTCCACGAGTGTAGGTACCTCCACTGGTGGATTGGTATCGCTGTCATATGGAAAGTAAGCCGATCCCATGACTAGCCCCCCTATTCCTTTTAGATGCGTGGCTATTACCATCAAATCCCTGTAACACAGCTCAAGCAGCAACTCAAGAGTTAAAAAACTCATCATTATCTTCTTTACAGGATATCTTTCAGTTGATAGTGCACTAGAATTGGAACATTTTTGATGTTTTTCAGCTGTTAATGTACTTGGAAGTATTTAAAAATTGTATTAAATTTATTTAAAAAATTGTCATGATAAAAATATTTGCAAATTAATTAATAAGCACAACTCTAACAATAAAAAAATGAAACCGTGAAAACATTATTTGTACTTTTATTAAGTGAGTGTAATGACGATTGAAAAAAAAGTTATGAATTACAGATGTGGACCTTAAAATAATTTTATTTTTTCTTTATAATTATTGCTGAAGTTGTGTTATTAATTTAAACTGAATAATTGTGTACTTACTTCATGATTTGTGACAAATTTTTGGAACTCTTCTTTATATTTACTTTTCAGACCAGTGATTTTACTGTAAGACGTGGAGTGATAACCAACAAAATCGAGAGATTCTTTGGTTAGCTCAATTTCTTTGTATTACCAATTTTTTTTACGAAAACTCAGCATTGTTGAGCAAGCTTTGAATGTTTTTCATTGTTGAATTCTAAAACTGATTTCGATAAATTACACAAAAAACACTTTTTAGACATCTTTTAAAGAAAATTCGTACAATATTTAGAACGTGCTCTGCGTAGTAGCCCAAAAATAATTTTGACCTTAAACAAGTGCTGTCTCTCATAATCCAATACAAGAATATCATCCGCACTCTCTCACATTCAACGGACACACTCTGCCCAGCTCCCATGCTACGTCGTGGTCACGAAGTACTACAAGGAGACTCAACGCCTATGGCGCGGATCGTGGAAAACAGCCCACAATTGGGAACCCCTGTCCTCGGATTTTCATTTATTCCCAGACGAGAGCGCTACGTGCGGAAACTGTAGGAACGACGAGATCACGTGACGTCGCGGAATTTTTGTACCGGTAAAAACATAACCTAAACTGTCAGTGTGCAATAGTGGTGCAATAGTGCTTTGTGATGAAAGTTTCTGAAGAAGTTCGTGGTTTTCATTACAAAATTCGTGCTGTCACAGAAAATGTCCATTTGCTTTTGCAAGGGCTCTAATTCGGGCAGTAAGCAACAGAAAGAGAGAGATGGACGCAAACTTAGTTTATTTACACCACCCGCGGTAAGTATTAGTTCAACCAAAAAGATGACAAAAACAGTTTTAAAATTAAAATTGAAAAATACTACAGGTGTTTTTATGCTATTAATTAAAATGTTATTTGCGTGGGGAATTTTTACAGGAAATGTTGCAAAGCTGGTCAGATGCGATTGGAAGAAATGACAAAGAATTGAATAAAAAACATAAAATATGTGAATTGCACTTTCGCAAGGACGAGATTAAAAAAGAATTTGTCACTAAATCACCGGACGGGACTGTGCATAAAAAGAAAAGAGACAAATACCTTCTCAAGAAAGGGGCCGTGCCCCTCTATATTTCCAAAGATTTTAGAGTGTGATTGCAAGTTATTCATGTGTCGTGGTGGGTCTGAATGTCTATTAAAAAATTCACGACAGACATTTTAGAATGAAAGATAGGCTAAGTTACAGCAGGACTTAACAACGGAAAGTGTTTACCAAGGAATTGTTGAAAATTATAAGGATATTTTACTACCTTCAGATTTCTGGTCGGTACAAATGTATCCAGAATATATCGTTTGGATGTGTTTGACAAGCGACGAAAAGTTCTCGTGCAAAAGGGTTGTGCTATATCCCGATATGAAAGTTCAAGTAAGTATTTCAAAAATGCATCTAAATAATAAAAGTTAAATAAGGAAATCTGATTTAAAATAAAATGTTTTGTTTAGTTGTTCTTGAGAGAAATTAAAGTCAAAATGTCTTATCAGGTGTCTCATATAGCAGAGATAATGCTGGGTCTCGAGGTTGTATCAAAACTTGTGATATGTGTTGGAGCAGATTCTCAAAGGTTTTTAACGCAATTATATTTCTTCTCAGCATCTTTAAAAATATGAAATTTTTACGTTTCTTTGCATCCCCTTAGGCCTGAAGGGTGTGAAGGTTATGTTCATCCTAGAGAGAAAGGTGTAGGTGGTCCGCAAGGTAAACTTTGTTCTTCGTGCAAGAGAATTTGAAGGAATATTAGAAATCGAAAGCAGAAACAGAAGAGGCAAAAGGTGAAGATTCATACTTTGAAAAAGAAAATGCGAGACCGTTATAAAGGCATAAATCGCAAAATTAAGAGACTTGAGAAAAAGGTAAGGAATGTGCTCGTCTAGTATTTTGCTTTTCTCCCTACAATATTTTGTGTTTTACGTAAGGGGCTGTCATAAACCACGAGGCCAACTTTTTGACACGTTTTGCCACCCCACACCCATATATACAACCGTGGCTTTCTTTTCTACACCTCCCCACTACCCAGGGTGCTACATGGTTTTTTTATCTCTTGTAGAACGACAATAAAAGAAATAAAAGAAATATTTTTTTGAAAACACTATATATTTCAATTTCAACCCTTAACAGTAATTCTGTTCTTTTTTTCGAGATTACCCCTTTCACGCATGAGTTTTTTTTTTTTTTAACACATCAGTATAAAAGCACGTGGCTTGGACTTACATCCCCCCCCCCACCCCCCACGTAGATGAATGCGGCCTTTCGTCGACCTCCCTTCCCCTAAAGAACGCATGTGGTTTATGAAAGCCTCGTAAATGTTTCTTTTCCACCGGATTTGAAGATATTTAATTATTTTAGAAATTGATTCGTGCGTTTGTTAACAGTATATAATTTTAAACGAGAGAGCGGAAAAATTGCGACTGAAGTGTGCCACTGCCCCAGAAGAATGCAATAATTTCAAAACTCCTACCAAAACAACAAATGGCTGTACGAACTTGTTTTGAAGCATCTAAGTTGACAGATAAGCGAAGCATCAGGCCATGTGCAACAAGTTTGGCCAGATACATGAGACGTATAAAGAGCACTTATGGATATCAAACTTATATTTTCAAAG
>JAAAKG020095936.1:0-16100 GCA_010014905.2 Druon quercuslanigerum
TGTGAACCTAAAACATCTACAAATTTTTTATGAATCACTTTTTGACAGGAAGCGTATTTTTGGTTTTAATCATAAAACTATGAATATTAAATTTAAATAGTTGAATTTCTACCCAAAAAAATGAGTTTTCAAATAAAATGGTGAATTGTTAACTAGAAGATTTTAATCAAGAAGGTTAACTTTTCAACAAAAAATCAGTTTTTGACAAATGAGTTTTACTTTCATCCAAGTTTTGGCAACTTTATCCAAAATAGATGAAATCTCAACGGAAAATGTTCTATTTGATATTTCAACCAAATAGGTTTTAATTTTAAATAAAAACCAGTTGAATTCAACCAAAAAAGACGAATTTTCAACAAGAGTTGAATTTTAACTATAAGAAAGATTCTTGCGTCAAGAGAAAAAAATTTTAACCAAACTCTTGAGTTTTGAATTTAATTCTTTTAACTTTTTGAATTTAAATCTATTAACCCTTAAAAGACACACCTCGAAATACATCTCCAGATATTCTTGGCAGAAAAAAATCATAAATGATGTTCAAAAAATACAAAATAGGGAAAAAATGTTACCAAAGCCTCCGTGTTAATTTAACTACTTATTCGAGAAAAAAATACTTGAAAGGAAAACGTAGACAAACAGAAAAAAAAGCGGAAAACCCATGGGGTCGCAGTGACCCCAAGTGTTTTTTACGGGTTAATATAAAGCTACTTTTACAAATGAAAAATCATTGTTATTAAATTATATATTAAAATATAAACAGTTTAGGCGCGCTCATCTCAAAGAACTCTTGACTAAAAAAGTTCCCTGACATTTCCAGATTTTTCTAGGATACCAAAATTCCCCGATAATTACAGGTTTTCCATGCGAGTAGACACCCCGATTCAGTATTATACCTCATATGTTTGGTATTGTATACCACTAAAACATGACATTAATGAATTATCGGTTAATCTCACTTTCCATCTAACAATAAAATAACTATAAGATGCAAAAAAAAAACTATAAAACAAATAGCAGATCATTATATGATAAAACAAAATGAGAAATACTTCGTGACAATAAAAAAAAAGCTGACAAAATATTTCCTGCACGAAAACAACGTATTAAATTAATAAAATCTCACTTTCAAGAGCTTCAAGTCAAAAACGTCAAAAAGATTACAGACGTCACACAAAAATAGTCGAAGAGGTTTGAATCCTAACCTCAAAAATGTCAATGGCCTGGAAGTCCTGCCACGGACGTCACGAATTCACAGCTGTCACACCACGGATTACTCTGCGTCACACATAAAAAGAGCCACAAGCTACCTTACCACACCTTTGCAATTCTTCACATACACGTGCCAGCCCTTTCACGACACACTGCGACACACATTCAAACATATTTCTCATGCCAAACACCATTGCACCACCAACACACACGCTGAAAAAATCTCACATGAATTCCGAATCCAGTTCCACCAGATGAATCCACATCCAGAAATGGAAATGAAGTTTATAATTTTATAATAAAAGCCTTTTGTAGTCAATGTAAAACCTTTTGGTAAAACTAGATTAAGATTTTTGTAACGGTTGGGCGTCATACGTGAATGTCATCCATGTGATTTGTGCCTCACGAACTTGTGTGTGTGCGGCAAATGGCGTGGTGGCACTGGAAACAGTTGGTGACCACTGAACTTGTGTCAGTGAATACCGTGAATGCAGAATAGTGAATACCTTGTTATTTGTGATATCGTGTGTGAATCGACGGTACCGTATACGAGTAAACCATAAATTGTTGGTTCTACCGTAATTACAAATGATTCAGAGCCGAAATATTCCAATGCAGCGAAGCGAGAAGCTTTCCCGACGTGAGTACCTTCAGACTTCTTGAGTTAGCACATTTCGCAGCAAAACACGGCGTGAGTTCCAGAATAAAATCGCTTTCTCAGCTCCCGACACGTATAGCTCTAAGATAAATTCGTGACCTCATGTTTGCAAATTGTTTCGGGGTTATAATGTAAACACACTTGAGTGCGCGAATATAAGGAAATATTATTCTCATTTTGCCAATTCTTCCTTGAATAAAAGTAATTTAAAGTGTTCTGACGCATACCAATATTCCGGATAGAAAGTTGCATTAGGATTATATTGGATGGGGTGAACGCATTTATAAGTAAATGTGCTGCGTTTTCTCGCGGTCGTGTCATTCCAGTGAACTAGGACAGGCCATCCTCGAGCACCTGCTTCGTAGGTGACAAGATGTATAGGTTCAGGTCGTCTCCATTGTCGAATTGTTCAAAGTTTTGTTTGTTTTCCTTTTTTTGACAGGTGATGACTCAACTCTCAAAAATTTCATTGTTGGGAGTTTCTAGTCACTTCGTTGCTTATAATTGATTATAGGATGAAGTTGTAGACGTTTTGCAAAAACATGCTGATATGAAAAAATGTATAGGGCAAGAGAACCTAGTCCAAAATGCGGATGACTATTCTTTTTATCGTAAATTGATATTTTTATAAATTTCAATTTAAATTGTGAAGAGTCACATCACTATACACAAAAAAATTATTTTCATAAAGTTTTGTTAACTCTGACGTTTCTCATCATACCTAAGCAGGTGTTATTACGGTGAGTGACAAATCCTTTAATATTTTAGTGACTATTCGTTTTTTCAATATGAATCTCTTACATAATGTGCAGGAGAGCATAGTATTTCAATAAATTAATGTGGATTTTAAGAACGCATGCTACTTGCAAAATGCGGAAGTTCTGAACAATAGCGTTTTTCATCCTAACCTCAAACTGTGCACAATATATATTTTATTGCTTTTAGAATCATGCTTCCTCTTTTTTTACACAGTTATATAAATATTTCTTTCAAGTTCATTTATTATTAGTGTTTCTAGTTTGGGGAACCTTTTGTAAACATTTTGTAAATTGTGAAAAAAATTAGTGACAAATAAGTTTTTGAAATAAAATGAATAAAAATGATATTTTTTTGGTCAAATATGTAATATAAAAAGTAAATATGACTAAAGTTTAAAAACAACATAACCTTCAATCAATTTAAATTGGTTTTATTATTACTAGAACTATTTGAGACGGGTAAAAAGGCAAGATGTAGTACAGTAGCAAAGAACTAAAGATTTAATTACAGACAATTTTTACAGTTTATTTAGTGGGCAGTATAAACAAAAGATTAATTTAAATTATTCTCTAATTAGTGCTAAATGATGTAATATAAAATTAAAGATTCATAAAATATGAAAATATAAAATTTTTACTTTTTAATCAGTGTTGCTATCGTTTTCAACTTATTTTATTATTTAAACGAGTAAGCTTAGTTTAGAGAGTACAATGTTTTCTGTAGTCTAAAACCAAAAATTTCAGCGGAAAATTAACTTTATTTTCTAAGCAAATTTTTATGTTTTCTAACCTAATATTTTAAAAGTATGAAAACGGGACTTCAGTATTTATGTGAACTATTATTCTTTAGTCAATAAATGACCAAAATTTGTATTTATTCATTGCAACTTTCTAAATCTTTCTCCTATTCGACTATTTCAGATTTTGTCTCGTTTTTACATTTATGCGAACTGAATTAATAGAGCCCAACACGAAAATGCAATTATTTTTCATTTAATGTTAATTCTTTTTGGTTTAAAGGCTAGTATTATATTTTTGGTTGACAAATCATCTTTTTGGTTAAAAGTTTTATTAATTAGTTAAAAATATAATTATTTTGATGGAAATTCAACAATTTTGTTCAGTTCAGTCTAAGCCATTCATTAAATTCAACCTTTTTGGTTGAAAATTCAACAATTTGTTTGAATTTTTTTTTATTGGTCAAAATGCAACTGTTTGGTTGCAAATTTGATTATTTTGATAAAAATTGAACAGTTTCATTTAAAAGTAATTTTTCTTATACAAATATCTACTGTTATATTTTTCATTTAAAATTAATTTCTGGTAGGTTAAAATTGAAATACTTTGTTAAAAATTAATTTGTGGTTGAAGATTCGCGATTTTCATTGAAAATTGATATCTTTATTTGAAATTATAACCGATTTCTTTAAAATTCGTTGTAAATATATAAAAATAATTTATTGGTTAAAGATTTTATTAAAAATGTGTTTTTTTTTTTTTGAAAATTGAATTATACATTTTTCATTTGAAAAATTTTATTTTTGGCTTCTTCTTGTAAGTTGGTGGAATATTGATCTTAAAAACTGAACTATTTGAAGTTTGTTTAAGTAAAACAGAAATTTAAAACGATGTTTAACCGAATGTATATTTCGACATGTTAAATCTCTAATCGGTTGAACTTAGAAATTATTCGAATTGTTTAAGTGTTTAACGGTCCGAACCCGGGACACTAATTTCTTAATTAAATTCATTAGTTAATGAATACTTCATTATTTGTTAAGATTCAATAATATTTTGACATTTAAATTACATTAGCTTATATTTCTCAGAGCACCAACGATAGAATTGGTCAACAGATTTTTTGTTATTTTTATTGTTCAAACTTTTTTTCGAACATTCTTTTTTTGATGGCACGCTACATTTTAATCTTCTCTCAAATCGTACCTTTCCTCAAATCAAAATCATACCTGGAAAAACAATTTTCTGTACATTTTACTGTAAATTTACTGTAAAAGTAAACCCGAGTCTTATTTGGTTGCTTTGCCCCAATCTTAGGTCTCAAAATGAAAGGGAGATTATACATTATTTTTCGATTAGAATATATACAATTAAATAATTCTAAGAAAGCAGGCACACTTTTTGGGCGACGTCATCTTTATGACAGTTTCAGATGCTTTCAAAGGATACATTTTCTAGATATATTATTTCTAGATATAATATACTAAAAATCATTAGCCTTTTTTCTTTTTATGTTTGAACATAATTCTCTGAAAATGGTTTAAAATATTTCTACTTTCCACACATAGATAAATTTTAAGAGATTAATTCACGGGACTACTCCTTGATATTATCACGCTCCTTTGCTCTCAGATCTCGAATTCTATGCTTTTAGATTATAGAGTCCGAGACTTTAAAGCACGTTAAAATTGTATGTAGCTCTAAAATCATGCGCTTCCTTAATTAATCTGTTGAATTTTTTCCCGTGCAGGAATTCTTCTTAAAATCAGAAAAATTCGACTACACATTCCTGCCAAAGGATTTTTTGGGGCTGCATTTTAAAAGTGATGAAAAATTGTATTATTTTGAATTAATCACTTCCTTCAAGTAACAATATAATACAATATAATATAGGATAAAATAATTAACTTATTATTTCTAATTTAAATGTATACAGACTTATAAAAAAAAGACTATTCTGCACTGAAAGCTTTTCTAAAATATATGAAAAAGTAATTTTCTCATGAAATAGCATTTTCTTTTTAATGCTTGGTTATTTTCTGCAGCTTCTAATTACCTGAGTTTTTTTGAAATAATTATATTTGACAAATATAAATTTAATTTAATCTACTGGTATACTGTACTAGACTGAGTGCATACGGGATTAAAAGTGTATCGCAATAGGTGGAAAGCATTGGCTTCTGTGTTACTACTATCTTTATCTTGAGCCTCTGTGATAATAGATCTAAGATAACCAGTAATTTACCAGTTTGACCAGCAGGCAAACTGGTCTCTGTACTCATACCAGCCTTTAGGAAGGCAATTCGCAGAAGAATTTGCCAAGTATACTCTTTTTTGCTATCACAAATAGAATTCCTCTCCCTTTCAACGATTATCGGCATAGTTTTGTATTTTTGCAATTCTCGTAAGTCGAAATTGATTCTTAGATTAAGTAAAAAGAAAAACCAGATGCTGTAAAGTTCTTTAAACTTAATGTCTTTGGTGTTCTGAATGTTCAAATGAAATATTTTCCCCCACTCTGGTTTATATATAAATATTCTTCCCACTACAATTTAATATAAAGCATTTTAAGTTTCGTTTGGTAATATATTGTTTGCAATACAAATAAACGAGCATTTTAGCTTTGTTTACCAAGCCATCATTTACAATTTCTTTTCATTTGAACGCTAAGAACTTCAAGCACATTAAACTTTAATACTCATTTTATCACTTTGCTTCCTCACTACAGGAATAGAATTCCGTCCCCCTTTTTTTTTATTATCTAGTTCTCCCTTTTCCCCTTAAGTTGCAAAAAATCCCCTAAAATACGTAAAAGCGAGACTTTCGACCTAGTTTTCCCCTTCTCTTCCTTTTTTAAAAAGTTTCGATTAATTTTTTATGAATATAGACAGAAATTTAAGACATCAGAAAACAAGGCGATTTGAAATTAATTCCTTTTCAATTTTGGATGATACTAATTGCAAATATTTCCCAAATGAATTATTTGCTTATTTGTTAGATTTAAAGTACAGTTGTAGTTGCAACTAAAAAACATCTTTTTAGGGGTAACGGACTTCACAGGTCAAAGTTCTGTAAAAGCAGAAGAAATAAGAATATTTTTAACAAAAATAAAGGTGTAATTTCTTTTGAAAAGATTAATATAGGAACTAATATTAAACTGGAGTTAAAAAAAAATCTTTGGTTTCTTGACCAAATTCTTCATTTTTTTAAACCAAAAACATAAGCTTTCTTTAAAACAGTTGAATTTTAAACCAAAAATACGAATTTTCAGCAAAATTGTTTAATTTTGTACGTAAAAAGTGAATTTTCAACCTAAAAATGCATTTTTAACAAAATAGTTGAATTTTCAACAACAGCAAAAATGAATTCTCAGCGAAAAATGTAATAGTTGACATTTCCATAAGAAAAGATTTTTATTTGAAATAAAAAATGTTTGAAAGATGAGTTTTTGCCAAATAGTTTAATTTTCATACAAAAAAGACGACTTTTCTACAAAATATTTGGTTTTTCATCTAAATAGTTCAATTTTTTACCCAAATAGTTGAATTTTCTACAACAAAAAAACAAACATTTTTCAAGAAAATATGTAGTCAAACTTTAAACCAGGGAAGTGAATTTTCAACTAAAATGAATCTTTAACCGAAAACATCCACTTTTGACAAATTAGTTGATTGTTCAGCAAAAAAGCACTTCACTAAAAATAAATCAACGTAATTATTAAATTTTCAAGCGAAATACATGCATTCTCTATAAAACAGTTTAATTTTCCACCCGATAGTACGATTTTTACGATTTTTAGTTAGTTGTGGTTGGAGAAACAAGATTTTGGAGATTGAAAATAATATGCAAAATAGTATCGTGCATTAGGACCCTTTAATAAAGTATACCTAATCTCATAGGAGTTGATGTTAAATAGCTTGCTTTTACATGTTAGCAAACTGTGTATTTTATAAAATTGTTATCTTCGTCATTTTCTTATTTTTGTGAGTAATAATTTTTTTTAAATATTTTTTTACACTAATCATTTTTAGCTAAGATTAAAAAATATTTAAAACATTCAAAAATATAAACGCCTGAGGAAACAAAAACAGAAAAAGTAAGTTTTTCAAATAATCATTTTGTATTTATTAAATTATTTCTTTTTAGCCCACTTAGAAATATACTTTGAACACCTCAGCGTTCTGTGCTGATAAGAATACACTAGAAAAAATGTTGAGAGTAGAGAATAAAAATCGATCTGCTGATTAAAATACATTTAAAAAATTCAAACAAGAGAATTTTTTTATTCTGTTATGAATATAAATATTTTTTAATTTTTGATCGTCTTTATTTTACTTTAATGTATTTTTATCAGAGGAAAGTGTTGAAGTTTTCAACAGATTTTTCAAATCTAGCTAAAGACAAATTTTTTACTATTACTGCTATTATTAAGAGGGCACCTTAATTAAATATTAACGAGATACCCATTTGATATAATAAGTTTTTTTCAAACAAATCCAATTCTATTTTTTAGGAAATAAATCCCCCTTTTTACCTAAAATTGATCTAATGAAATGCTGTGTTTTCAGTTATTAAGCAAATGTTATTTGTTTCTAGGAAGTATTGATATAATTATTACATCACTTTGTAAAATTAATGATTTATTCAAATTTTGCTTGAATATTACTCACTAGACAAATTCAGAAACTAGTTTGAAATATTTAAAAGGAAATTTGAATTATATTTTAAATTTTAAATGTGGTGCAATATATATATATAATTTTTTTATGTGGCTTAGAAAAATGTTTATTCTTGTTATTGCAGAACATTAAACACTATGCAGAGGCTTCAGAAAATGGCTACAAAGACTGATCATTCGACATCGATTGACAATCAAAACGATGGTAAACAAAATTGGCTAATTAAAATTACTAAAAAATATATTTAGTTTCTATAAAGCAAGATATCAATCCAAATTCAAATTGAAACGTCAGCAATCAGAGTTAATTTTTTTATTCCAAATAAACTGAGTGTAGAATGTTTAAAAAATATTTTTTGTTGACATCAAAGGAAGCAGCATGGAGAAAGAAATGATGGCGCTCACTGGTACTGACACTTCGGGTCGCCGTGTCCCGCCTAATTATCTATACAACACAGGATCCGAGCAGGGAATTGGCGGTCCGGATCATGACCAAAGGATTCATAATCGTAATCATGCGACGGAAGACCAATTGGGTCCTCTCCCTTCTAATTGGGAAAAGGCTTATACAGATTCAGGAGAAGTTTACTTTATAGAGTAAGAATCTAATCTTTCGATTACCATTTTCAAAAATTGATACATAAGCTACAAAAGATTATTACAAATTTAATTATAAACAAAATGATTTCGTTCACAGCCACAACACCGGAACTTCCCACTGGCTGGATCCTCGGTTATCGAAATTTCAAAAACGATCTCTCGAAGAGTGCCTTGATGATGAACTGCCTTACGGATGGGAGAAAATCGATGACACGCTTTATGGTACTTACTTTATCGATCACGTGAATCGCCGAACTCAATATGAAAATCCAGTATTGCAAGCGAAACGAGCTCAGCAAAACATGTCTGACAGGAAGAGTCCGAATTTCACAAGAAACCCTGAACAATTAAAGGGTCAAAGAATTCGCTCCTCGCTCATCAAGAGTTCTCGAGGCCTTGGTTTCACAATCGTTGGTGGAGATGACACAGTTGAGGAATTTTTACAAATTAAAAGTGTCGTTCCTAACGGACCTGCTTGGCTAGATGGAAAACTTCAAACCGGTAGGAACATCATTTGCATAAAATTTAATGAAACTTTTAGGGTGGCCACATACCGAAACCCTAAAAATTAGCCTGTAATTTTAAGCACCGGAAATTTTTCAAATTTGTTTTTAAGTTTCCAATAAATATCGTCGCGCTCTTTGAAAAAATTATTTTCCCTGCTGAAAAAGTTTGATAGGGTATGATAAAAAAGTGTAATACTTTTGAATCTGCTTTTTTGTATCCGCAATTTTAGGAATTCCTTTCAGATATCTATCAAATGCTTTTTATATAAAGTCTACAGAGTGGCCGCTGAACCGAGAAATGATCGGAAATTTTTTGAGACCAGGAAAAATCGGGAAACGTTTATGTTTATTTAATTAGTTGAATTATTTTTTTCAATTACGATATCATTAAGTTCGCAACTCGTAATTGGAGAATCTTTTGCTTTAAAAATGTTCCATTTCAGATTTTTATTTTTAGGTGTACATTTTTAATTAAAAATTCTTTTAAATGCAGTCTAGACGGATTTAACAAGTAAAAAGTAAAAGCGTTCGAAGTTGAAAGTGTTTGATGAGAAAAATTATTTTATTAATTGTGAATATAAATAAATACAATATTTTTTTAATGAACCTGTACTTTACGTGTTATAAATTGCACAATAATTAATTTGACAAAACGATTCTAAATCCTTTTAAAACGTAGAAATTTACAGCTTTTAACGTTTAAAAATAAATGTAAAGTTAATTATAAAATAAAATAAGAAATGTAAATTTTGAACCAGAGTTCCGTTGAAACATAAAAAAATTAGCTGCATTAGAAATATTAAGGTACTTTTCCCCGTTTTAATTGTCTGAGAAGCTTTAAGTGTTTGGGGCCACATGTTAATATTAAGCGATTTCCCTCAAATTTGGTGGAGATAATTTTTTTGGTCATTCAACCAAAATGGGAGAGTCAGGACAAGAAGAATCCAAAATCGTTGAAATTTCGAAGAGATTTTAAACTTCGAATATTACAATTTTAATTGTTTTTATTAAAAAATTAATTTGTGAGTAAAATTCTTAAATTTTGATGTAGCAGATACCAAAAAAAATTTGGAAGTTTTTAAGAATTGTGAAAGGCTTCAAAGGGCTAAAAATATTTCTTAATATTCCTAGGAAAATTGAAAATGATTTTTTATTTTTAAAAATTATTTTAAGAGAATATTTTAAATCTTTTAAAGATTTCTAAAATTGTCAAAAAAGAATGTAGAAGATATTAAGGAAATTTTTTTAAATTTGCAGGATTTTCTAAAAAGTCGATTCAATTTGGAAAATATGTAGGTGTTCGGAAAAAATTTCAAAAATAATTTTAGATTTGAAAAAGTCTAAAACAACTTCTAGATTTCTCAACATTTTTATTTGAAATTCGGAAGTTTTTCAAAGATGTTTAAAATATATAAGATGAATATAATCTTACTTTTATTTTAAGAACTGTTCAGTTTAAAAAACTTTATTTTCCAAATTTAAATGTTTCTAACTTAAAATTGCTCAAAGAATTGCTTAAATGATATAATTTTGAAAATTTTAAAGTTGATTCACTGATTCTTTAAATTAGATCATTAAAAATCATAATGCAGATTTATATTTTTTTAATTGAATCTGAATCTTTAACCTCCTCTTAAATTAAAAAACTTCAGAATGTTAGATTTCGCAGTTTATCTGTATTTTATTTAAAATTGTTCAATTGAAAAGTTTTAGTACCTTCCATTTTATACGTTTTTATTTTTATCGAGCATTTGAGTAGAACATTTTTGAATTAAAAAACTTTTAAAATTCAAGGCTTCGGCTTCGAGTGCTTTAATATGTAGTTTATTTTTTATTATTTCAAATGGAAAAATGTTTAGCTTTAGAGTTCGAATTTTTAAATTTGATTGATTGTGAAAAATGTTTGCGAACCGGAGAAAAAAATGGGAAATGCCTGGGATTTGTTTCTTCGCTTAAAACTGGCACCCTGTCTTATCAAAATGAATAATCATCTTTATCAGAAGTGCCCCTCTCAAAAAGCACTCAATTTCTATCAAACGAGAAAAGTAAAACTTTAAGTTGGAACAGAAACTTTTACGAAGAATTTTCTACTTGAATGAGGGAATTTTCGAGAAGAATGATAATTTTGACTTTAAACAGTGAATTTTCCAAAAGAATTACAATTTTCACTTGGGACGAGGAATTTTTGAAAATAATTAAATTTCTGAATTAGGCCGTGGAAGCACAAGCAATTGAGAGGAATAAAACTGGGATGTGACTGAGAATTTAAAATCCTCCGTCTGGTAGAGACTGTGTGAATGTTTCGCAAATAAATTGAAAACCCACCTTTTGCTTGCAAGTTGGAGAATGATATAAGCTCACGTGTGATGTTTTTTTCAAATGCAAAATTTATCCACTTCCGATCACTTTTTCTACTCGAAAAGAATATTTTGAACCAAATATGAAAATTAAACTTTCTGTTAAAGCAGTTAATTTTCAATAAAATAGTTAAATTTTCACCCAAAGCGATAAAAAAAATATTTTAATTTTTAATGAAAAACAGTTGAATTAAATCACAAAATAAGAATTTGCAACAGATTAGTTGGATCCTTAACCAAAACGTATGAATTTTAAAAGAAAAAAGAAGGGTTTTAAACCAAAAAAAGTATTAACCAAAACCGTCGAATTTTTCAAACGAACATGTAAAATTGTAATCAAAAAAATTATTTTTTTACTGAAGAAAACACATTTTCAAGCATTTAAATTTCTTGTTAAAAATTAATTTTTAACAAGTTAAATTTTCAACAAAAAAGGTTGTTACTACTAAATGTATAAATTAGCAACCAAACAATGAATTTTTAAGCAAACAGTTCCACTTTTTACTCAAAAGTTGAATTTTTAATGAAAAACGGTTTCTCAATGAAAAATATAGTAGTCAACAAAATAGTTTAATCATCAACCAAAACAGATTTATTTTATAACAAAATTGTTGAATTTTCAACACATTTATGAAATTATTTTGAACTTCAGTTTATCGAAAATTGCCTGATTCTTATCAAGTTTTCCCTCATATTTCCTGTCATCACAAAAGCGCGAATATCTTCTTAATTGCAATCGACAAATTGGATCATTCTTAACTGGAACGTGACAATTTATATTCTGAAACAACAATAGTTGCTTTTTTTTGCAAAGTTTTCATTGCGGTTTATTAAATTAGCACTTTTTTTAATCTACAATCATGTACTTTATATATTTTGCTTTCAAGTTCTAAAATGTTCAATTCTTTTCAGAATTTATATAATACTGTAATTGGTATGAAATAATGAATGTTTTAAACGCTTAAAAGTCATATGGGGAAAATATAATCTTTGACCTGGAAAGCCGCGAAATAGTATTGAATTTTATTATGAAATTTCAGTGGCCACCTTGAACTGAAGAGTTAAATTTTTTTTCTGCTGACCAATTTTAAGTGTGTTAAATTTGTTTATTCAACTTGCAGGAGACGTCCTGGTTTATGTAAATGACACCTGTGTGCTAGGTTTTACCCACAATGAAATGGTCAATGTTTTCAAATCAATTAGCACCGGAGAAACTGTTTCCTTAGAAGTTTGTCGAGGCTATCCACTACCGTTTGATCCTAATGATCCCAACACAGAAGTCGTCACTACCATCGCTGTTAACGCGCCTGGTGAGAATACTTTCACTTTAAAACATTTTTAAGCAATACATTTGTTTCCAAGGAATAAAACATCTTAAAGACAATTTTTGGTTTATTTATAAAACTTTCTTAAGCAGACTTGATTTATTCTTTTCCTATCAGACATGTCGAATGAAGAGCCTGGAATGTACATGGATCTGGAACCAGGCATGCAATCCGGAGGCCGCTTCAATTTTATGGATACTTCCTTCCTCCCCGTCAATAATAGGCAAAACGGCGAAAATTTAGCCACGGCTTCGGTGAATTCAATGCCTGACCTTTGCATTTCCGACAAGATCAGTACGATCAAAAGACCGAGCAGCACAGACATTCTGCTATCCGAAAGCGGAGATCTGAACGATCGGAAGGATTCTCCCGTGCCTTCGAATCCAGAATTCCTCAGCATTTCGGTAGTCAAGGGAGCCATGGGTTTTGGATTCACTATTGCTGATTCGGCTCAGGGTCAAAAAGTTAAAAAAATTCTCGACGGACTACGCTGCAAAAGATTGGTGGAGGGCGACATCCTCGTCAACATAAATGACGTCAACGTGAGAAACATGTGTCATACTGAAGTTGTCAATGTTCTTAAGGATTGTCCTCGAAATCAGGAAGCACTTATTTACGTTCAAAGGATGACACCAAAGTCTAAAGAAAAGAAGGAGAAAAACTCGCATGATTTTTATAGAAGCAAGACCCCCACTGCTGATATTTACAGTACTCAGACGAAAACAGTGGTGCCTACGCGTCCAAAAACGCCATTGATTGATACCAGGACACATCTCAAGTCTCCAGATGACATGAGAAGACCAAACTGGAACGAACTTCCGAACGAAAACGACATGAATCCGCTTGATAATCGATTCAAGTATCAAGATTATAATCATGGAATGTATTATACTGACCCTTACAAGTCGAATATTGCCAATCTGTCTGATAACTTTGCGACGATGACTAATTTGGATGATGAAAGGGAGGCAATGAAGAGGGAATGGGCCGGTGGTGACAAATTTAATATAACAAACGAAATGTACTCTGTTGATCCTGTACATCACGAGAATATTATGAAACAAAATGGCAGTATACATTCCGATTATTACAAGGAACTCTACGCCGTTCAACAACATTCCCAGTACAGCGAACAGGATTATAATGCATATGCGATTGGACAGGAACAAAATGTTGATACTGGCGAAATTTGGGACAAAAGAAAAGAGACGACGAGCTTCGAACACGAGCAGCCACATTCCAGTTCCATGCCTCGGTTAGTAGTTCATTATTCAAAATTGGCATTTTTTTCTTTGTTTTAGACGAGACAACTAACTCTTCATTAAGTTTAAAGTTTTACGAGATATTAGGAATTTTTTTTTCTTATGAAGGTATCCGCAGTACAATAACGATTTGGTGTGTCCAGCAATACCGGACATAGAATGGATCGAAACTCTGGTGACTTTAGTCAGACAAGACACGGGTTTTGGTTTCAGGATAGTCGGAGGCACTGAAGAAGGATCTCAGGTTAGTCTCTTAAATAAAGGTTTCAACTTGATTTGTTCCCTTTTATAATTTTCTTAAACACCAAAAATCAGGAAATGTACTAAATTTTCTTTTATCATATATATATATATGGTTCTTTTTGGCCTCTTTTTAACATATTTTTTGCACACTAATTGTAATTGTGATTAATGAACAATAGTAAATTAGCTAGAAATAGCGTCTAAGGTTTTTTTTGAGTGCTGGGGGTCGCTGATTACGAATATGTGGAAAAAAAAATCAAAACGACACATCCAATATGGCGGACAAAAGTTTAACAAATAAGTCCCGTAGCTGCAAAATGAATTTCCAGGAGTTGTTTTTGGGTCGCTGATTACGAATTGGGTCTAAAAATTTGTTAATTCAAAATTTCAAAATGGCGAATGCTATGTGATGAACAAATAATGTAAAAAGAAGTACCGTCGTTTCGTTTCCGTGTTTTTTCTTTGGGTCCTCATAATGGGTTCTCAGGTTTTTTGGGGTAGCTGAGTACGAATCTGAAATCAAAATTCAAAATGACGGATCCAATATGACGGAAACAAAATTTTAAATAAATATTGTATCCGACATTTTCAATTTTAGAATGTTGACTGTAGATTACTGTACTTTTTAAACATGTTTTTCCAGACATATTGAATTTGCCATTTACAATTTTAGAATATTAACCTTAGGTTCTCTATCGGCGACTCGAAATTCTTCTCTGGACGGTACGAGGCTTTCAACAAAAATTGTCCACCATATTGAATTTTTGTTATTTTAACTTCGTATTCTTAACCATCAACCCAGAAAATCTCCAAAAATCCATTTTAAAGCCACGGAACTTATTTTTACACTGCTTTCCCGCCATTGCTTTGTTTTGGACATTACAGAGTATAACGAAAAGAAAATAATTAGACTTCTTCATATTTTTTTAAAAATATGTTGGTATGTTTAGAAAAAATATTTTTCTGCAGATTAGACAGGTCACGGACTATTCAAGTTATTCACACAATTTGACATTGTTTTGAACAATGACATATTTTGCTACTACTAAAATAAATAACTAAGCAATAGAACAATGTAATAGCTGATATTTTGACCAATATCGAATCAAAAACAGTTAAATTGAACCAATAAGGAAGAATTTCCAACAAAAGAGTTGAATCCTCAACTAAAACTGACTAATTACCAACCAAACAGCTGCTTTTTGAACCATTATACACTGAACTTTTGCTTATTCCAGTGGAAATTTTTTAATTAAAAAAAAACGAATTTTCTGCAAAATTGTTGAATTTTCAATCTAAACAGATGAATTTTCTACCAAGCAGTGAAATTTACAATACGAGAATATAAATTTTAAGGCAATCAGCTGAATTTACAATACGAGAAATAAATTGTCAAGCAGAAGTATGACTTTAATAAAATTGTTTAATTGAAAAATTTTTAATCAGTATGTAAAGATATACTCTCAACCAAAAATTTAGCATATAGTATATTTTTGAACTGAAAAGAATTAGATGCAAGAATTTGGATCATTTATAGACTGAAGAAGAAAATTTTAAATAAATATTAAAGTCAATTTTTATTGCTTCCAAAATATTAGGTTAGAAAACTGAAGAACTTTCTTTAAAAATAAGGTTACTTTTCCATTGTAGACGTTTTCATTTTAGATCATTAAAAAATCAATGACACTAGTTCGGCGCTCTTTTTTCGAAATTTGGAAACTAATGGTCACTTTTATTGACTTCAATTGGACAACTCCATATATATA
>JAAAKG020095947.1:0-16100 GCA_010014905.2 Druon quercuslanigerum
AAAAAATTAAGAGGCTTTCTTTATTGCGTTTACCTCCTCGCGGTGAAAGACGGACAACGACACATAATATATGTCAACTAAGAAACGCGACCCATAAATTAATTATGAAAAATAATTTTCAATAAATTATCAATAATTTAATGAAAATGAACAATTTTTTGAAATTTTTGGCAGCCATATTGGATCCGTAATCTTCAATTTTGAAAATCTGATAACAGAATCGTAATAAGCTACTTGAAAAACCTGCCTATACGAGTTTTCATGAAAATTAATCATTTTTTTGAAATTTTTGGCAGCCATATTGAATATACCATCTTGAATTTACAAAATCTGATAACATATTCGTAATCAGCTACCTAAAAAACCATCTTACACTAATTTTGATCAAAATTGAAAAAAATTGTTAGTACAGGAAAAAGTACCGTAAAAATAAAAATAAATTGGAATTCAAGCCCCCATATTGGATGTCGCTATCTTCAATTTGAAAAAACCTACTAAATTTATAAGGTTAGAGTTTATGGACACTTTAAATGCAAAAATCAACAAAATCAACCAATAATTTCGATCCGAAAATTACAAATGAAACTTTTTTTTTATTCGACAATTCGTGTTTTTTGTTAAATAAACAAATATATCTTCTTAAATATGAATTTTTATTAAATTATAAGAGCGTAAATCAAAATTTTAGACAATTTTACGTCAGAAATAGGTATTGTCGATTTTTTCTATGAACGATTTCATAGTTAATAGAGCCGTTGAAAAAAATCTTAAAAATGTGTCCAGTCAGGACTTAATGGGTTAAAGAGTAATATTATCGACACCAAAAGAATCTAAGAATTAAATTAACCTAAAATGTTTAATAACCTGACAAATTTTAGAAAAATTAAGTTGAGTTTAAAAAAAATCACTGTAATAAAATATTTTAATTTTCAACAACATTAATTAAACTTTCAACAAAACAGAAACTTTTTACAGAAAACCTGAATTTACGACCAAGATGATTAATTTGCTACCACAAGACAAATTTTCTATAAAATGCATGAATTTTCAGTTTAAAGAATTATTTTTCAACAACAACAAACAAGAAATTTCCAACAAAATAGTTGAATTTTCGAAAAATAGTTTGTATTTTTTGCAAAATAGATAAATTTTCTACCAAATTGTTACACTTTGAAGCCAAAAAGATTAATTTGTTAAAAATAGTTATTGTGTTAACCTGAAAATAATTTTTTACCAAAAAATTAATTAACGACCAAATAGTTGAATTTTGAACAATATAGAGGAATCTTCAACCTAAGCAGATTAATTTTGAACCAAAAAGATTAATTTTGTACCAAAAAAGAGAAATTTTCAACAAAATAGTTCAGCCATGACAGACTAATTTTTAACCAAAAAGTTTTATTTTGAGCCAAAACGGATGAATATTAAACCAAATTGATTAATTTTTTAAGAATAAAGACAATTATTGAACAAATAATAAAAAATTTTAAATAGAATAGATCAGTTGTATATCGAAAATTAAATAATTACATTATTGTAAAAGGAACATATTTCTTAACCAAACTTTTAACTAAATTAAACTAATAAATCTTTTTAAAAAATTAACTTTGAAGATAAGATTTTAAACTTCAACTAATTTACTTGCCTTTTTGACCGCGAAGTGAATTTTTAAACTAAGAATATTGATTTTCTACTAAAGTTGGATTTTTCACCAAAATAGATCGATTTTCAATACAAAAAGGAATAGTTAAATTTGCAGTAAACAAAACACTAATTTTTTACCAAAAATAAAAGAAATTTTCACCTAAACATTTAGACTGTCCATCTACTCAACCAATGAAATTAGTCTTTGAATAAAAAACATGCCTTTTAATAAAATAGTTTAACTTTCAACAAATTAGTTAAAGTTATGATCCCAGCAGATAAGTTTTTAACGAAATACTGTCACTTTACACAAAATAATTAAATTTTCAACCAAATAGTAAAATTTGTTTAACTAAACCATATGAATTCGCAACCAAAAATATCATGGAAGGCTTAAAAAAAATGTTACCAATAATAGTTTAATTTTATTGTTGAGTTGAGAAGTTGAGTTGAGGAAAGGAGGGGTTGCTTTTTCCAATATTTGTAAACTTGCTTAAAATTTATGATCAGGAAACCTACTTACGAGCCCCCCCCCCCCCTCCCAAACCTGAAATAATGATCGTAGTTTATGGACTGTCCCTAATCAGTTAAGTTTATCTTTGATCAAATAATTTTCACTCATTGTCCATTTTTTTATTGACGGTTATATTCAATTACATTAATATTTCGTATTTAACGATAAGAACGGGGGACAGCGTCAAAATCTCGAGATATTTAAGGGGGGGCGTAATCGATATCACGAGAAGTTTTCGAGATAACGATTTTTTTTACTTTTTTAGCTTTTATCCTCGAAATCTCGTTTAGATCTCGAAATTTACTGCTTAATACGTAAATCGAGATAAATACGGTGAAGAAATCTTGCAGAGGGGGAATTGTGCGGCTGGGGGTGGGGTGTCGCCGAAATCACTTTATCCTCTGAGAAGGGATCTATACCCCTTCTTTGATATTAAAAAAGCATGAATTTAAAAAAAAAATTTTGAAAAAATAAAATTATGTCAACACTACATAATATAATGCTAAATCAACATTATAAAGTGTATGACCATTATCTACAATATTTCCTCGGGACGAAAACATTTTTCGTAAATTCTGTGTGTAAAGGCGAAAAAAATTAAATAGTAATTATTTAGTTCATTGTTTGTTTTCATACTTATTGCAACTTATTTCGGCTTCAAATAAATCTTATTCTCATCTTAATTTAAACAGATGTAACAAAAGTTACACAAACTTTCTTGCAGAAAGTTGGATATGCTTTCTATTTTTTTCTGAACATCTTCAATTTTTTTATTACTGGGAATTATAACTTTTTAAAAAATTTGGATGTTTTATAAAACTCACTTTTGGCACATCTCCAAGCAAAGGAAGATCTGAGCAAAAAATATTATCTCTCTATATTAAACTTAGTTCATTTTTAATTCCAGATGTAATACAAATATAAAAAAGTGTAGATTTTTAAAGTCTTACATAATTCTATTTCAAATTTTTCTTTACATTTAAAAAAAAAACTACTGTAAAAAAACTTATTTAATAATTATGAAAAATTTTCTACAGATTCTACGACCCTCGTTGATTTGCTAAAAAGATTTTATAGCCAATATTTCGAAAATTTGATCTTTTATAATCAAATAATGAAAGTAAAAAAAACTCATAACTTTCTGGGATAAGTAATTATTATATGACATCATTTTATCTTAAAACATTCATTTGTGACGAACATGTTTCTTCAAAGTCAACATAAGTATTTGATTAATTTCCTGCACTCTAGAACGACTAGCCTTAAATAAATTTAAAATATGAATTCTACTCAATCTTAAAATTGATTAAATATTGATGATTTTAAATAGAAAAACTTTTAATAGCAAAGTTTTTCAATGTAAAATGTTTGCAAACTCAAAGTTTTCGAACTTTTAACTTCTAAACATTGGGTGATTTCAAATTAAGAGGTTTTATCTTCTTGAAAATTTGCATGCCAAAGCCCTTCAAGTTTTTAAATTAAAGTTGGGTAATTAATAAAAAAATGATTAGTTTTTGAATATTATTGATGCTGTCAAATATAATAATATAATTGAATAATGCATAAATATAAGAATAAAATATAATGTAATTAAATATGAATTTAACACTTCAGAATTTATAATCTATTTTTATACAAACATCTTTAACCTTTCGGTCCACCGGTATTTGAAAATATTTAATACTTTTGTTTAACTTCTAGCTCTGTATTTAAAACCTAAAAAAATTAAAAACTAAAAATCTAAAAATTAATAAATTAAAGCTCTTAAAGCTTTAGCCGATCCTTAAACTTTAACAAACTTTAAAAATTAAAGCTGATCATTCGTTATTTAATTTGAAAATCATCCAATTTCAAACGTTCAGTAAATTATAGAAGTAACAGGCTCTGTAGGAGTTTTGCATTCTTCAATAAGTGCCCCTTTGTAAAATAATTGCGTCTGAAATATATTTTTTCAACAAAAGAATTAAAAAACTTACAAAAAACTGTGCTTGAAATGTTGAATATTCCACAGACTGACTAAAGCTGTCTGCAGTCTAAAGGTAGGACAAATTAGAATAATTGATTGACACATACTGTTGGTACACGTGGCACGTGAAAACGTGGCAATAAAGAAAGTTAAGCACACGAACATTGCTGCAGTCAACATTTATTTTGGCTTACAGAAATTCGCCAGCTTGTTTCTTTAAATCGAACACTGCTTTAAAATTCATGTGCTCAACCTCAGACTCGGAATTAAAATCAATACAAAACTTCCAGAATGGAATAAATTACGACCAAGGAGAAATAAATACTAGCAATTGCCCCTTTTCATCGATTTCTGTTACACGAATTTTATTTTGTTACGTACTTTACAACTTTGATTAAAACAAATTCTACAATCTGCTTCCTAAACTTTTCAAGTGTATAGGAGTATTTTTTTCTAATATTAAAAACATAAAGAATTGATCTTTTTAAATATTTTTTATTACGCGCTAGTTGACAGTTATGAAAATGTAAATTACACTTAGCAATAAAAAATTGATGTTTTGCTGCTGTTTTATTTTGACATTTTTCTTCAAAACCTTTAAAAATTAACAAATTCGATATAAAGACAAAGTATTGCTGATTTAAGAATACAACATTATTTTTAACAATAGCAATCATGATTTACACACCAAACGGGGAAAGATTTCTTATTATTCATATTTCAGTAGTAAATAATTAACAGCAAAATCAAATCATTAGAACTCTTTTGAATTGAAATTATTTAAAATTGAAACTAATAAAAATAAAAATTTACAAATTGATTAAACTTTTAATAATGGAAAATTAAAAATTTTATTCGCTTTTGTGTATGGTAGAAAAATCTTTCTAATCACTTAAAATATCACCCATTGAATATCACATTGAATCATTTTATTTTTATTAAGTTTAATTTAAAATTCTTTCAAATTTTAAACGTTTAATTTATTTCTGAATTGAAAGAAGAATTTTTGGTTTTTATTTTATTTATGAATAGGAAAAAGGAGTTTCTTCACTTTAAGCCTTTTCATTAATATTTTAATTGAATTTAAGCGCGAAGATGTTGTATTTTCAACATTTTTCGTATATTTTAATTGTTGATCTTAGGTTTGTTGGCCACGAAATATTTTATTATTAATTTTAGATGTTAATTTTGTTTGTCTACTGGTCTATATCAATATTAAAATATTGATAAATCTTAAGATTGTGAAAAAAATGTCTCTATCTCCGCTGGGATCTGAACCCAGGGCCTTAGACCAGTAGACAAACAAAATGAACATCTAAAATTAATAATAAAATTTTTCGTATAGTTTGTCTGAATAATTTTTTATTTTTACTTTTTTCTTCTGAATAAAAAGAGAGAAATTTATTATTTTTCACTTTTTCAATCAATTCAAAGGCCTAATTTTTTTCTTTGAAAGATTCTCTACAATTGTCTTGTAGTTATTCTTAATTAAAATAAAATTAAATTTGTATACAACAAATTGTACATCCTTAAACGTTTCAATTTTTTGTGTACAATTTTCAAATTTGCATCTTGAATGTGCCAAGTTTTTATCGCCGTAAATATAAGACTTTGCATTTTGAAACTAAAAATAAAGATTGTAATTTTTGCATTTAAAAAGCTATGAATTTTAAAAGGCAGAATGTTTAAGCCAATAAATTCAATATTGTGTCACTTTTCAGCACTTTCATTTTAAAAATGTTACATGTTAAACGTTATAAATTCTTCAAAATAAATGTCTAATTTTAAGTATAACATAGAGCAATTTCCAGTTTTAAATGCTTCATACTGAAATTATTTTTTCATTTTCATAGTTTGTAAATTTTACATAATAAAACGAAGCAATTTAAAGAAAAAATAGATGATTTAAAAAACAAAAGTATCTCTGCGAACCTGCTTAGTGCTGCGAACAGAATGTATTAGCTGCGAAAAATTATGTTCGATTATTATTAATAATTAAGTAACAATATTAAAAAGTTTAATTTATAAAACAAGTTTTTAAATATTTTTGTGCATGCAAATATACAAAAGGGTTTTGTAAAATATAAAAACTACTTCAACAATAATCTGGTTTTAATGATCTTTCATGCCTTTAAATTTTTTTAAATAATACCAGACTCTTTCAAATCTTTTTGCAATCTTTTAAAACTTCTTTGAAAACTTCCTGATTCATTTGAAATCTCTATATATCTGGATTTCTGTAAATTCTTTGAATTACTGAATTCCTTAAATTGATAGAATTTTCAGAATACCAAGGTCTCCATGAATTTCGAGGTCTTAAAGAAATTAAAAAAGAATGCGAGGGATTCACAAGAACTGAAGCAATTCAAGAAATTATATGCAATCATGAAATCAAGGATTTCAGAGAATTCGAGGAATAGAGAGATGTTAGGAATACAGAGAATTCGAGAATTTCAGATTCTTTAGGCGATTTAGGGAATTTCAGGAATTCAGGGAATTTAGAACGTTCAAGCATTACATGGAATTCAGAGGACATTAACTTTATTCACGAAAGTAATTAATTTTTTAAAGCTATAAATTGTATATTGTACCATTTTTGAGCAATATAAATAGACAATTTTTCAATTTTAAACGATTTAAATTTTAAAGTGATCCATTTTTAATTTGTAATATATATTAGTTTTTGGAAACCTAACATCTTGTGCTATTGGTCGATATTAAGTAATGTGAAATATTAAATTAAATTAGATCGATATTAAATTATGTGAAATATAAAATAATGTGAAAAAGGAAAGCGGGCTTTTTGACAGACGTATAAATACTAGATATATGATAATTAAATAATATAATAATATTTATTATTGATAAAATTTAATATCAAATGCTTTCAAAATTTATTAAAATCCTCTGAAATTGTTTCCATCTCTTAAAATCCTTAAAAACCCATGAAAATCCCTTGAATTCGTTGCAGCATGTAAAAATCTATTTTAAAAAGTATACATTCTTTGAAATCCCTTGAATATAATATGAGGTAAACTCTTTTGTCGGATTTCTCTTTAAAATCGTTTAAATCCCTACAAATCTTTGAAATCCCTTTGAAACCTGGAAAATTTAATAAATTCCTTAAATATTTTGAAATTTCTGAATACAGGAACCTTTAAATCCCTTGAACTCTTCCAAATAGCTAGAAATCGCTCAAAAATGCATTTCATTTATTATTCAAACTTCACTAGAGATTTCTTTACAGATTTGAAAGCCCTAACAAATTTTTAAAAATCCTTCGACATCTTTATAAAACTTAAAAATTATATCAAACCCCCTAAAATGTTTTCAATTTTTTTGAATTCGAAAGAAATATTTCTAATCTCTGGAAACCTATGACATCTTTTAAAAAAGCTGAAAATATTTAGAAATCCTATAAAACCCTTTTAAAAGTCTTAAAATCCTATGAAATTGTTATGAGATCTGATCAAACCGCTTGAAATACATGGAAAATATCTAGAAGAATAACTAAATTAAACTTATTTGTTACAGTTTTTTAAAAAAATGGCAAGTCCCTATAAATCTTTGAAATTCTTCAATCTTGTAAAATGCTTTGAAATTCTTTAAAAACTTGAAAGTTGCTAGGAATGCTTTCAAATTGAATTTATTTTCCTAATTTCATTACAAATATCTTGAAATCTTTGAGAACTCTACCAAATTTCTACCAAACCCTTAAAATTTATAAAACTTCCTAATATTTAAATCTCCTTTAAAACGGTAAGAGTATTTCGAAATTTGTTAAAATCCTTTGGGGTTACTTAAAGCCTCCTGATTGGTTTGGAAATCTTTGAAATGTCGTGAAGTTTTCACGAAATCTGACAAAACTCGTTGTAATTCCTTCGTTGTAATTCATTTAAATTGTCGATATACTTTGTTAAGAACATAAATTATTTGTTTATAGTTTCTCAATTTGTTAAATAATTTAATATTCTTTATTTCCTTGCTGATTTTCTATCATAATTTTTTTCAGAATAGCGAAAAAATATTAGGAAATTTATTGTTAGGAAATTTATATACCAATACTGAATTTTCGATAATATTTTATTGTAAAGGGGTTGCAGGTTATTGTAAAAATTGCATGGAATCGAAAAAGGATTGAAGAAGATTTCTAGGGAATGCATTTGATGGAAACTAATGAAGATGATTAATTCTTCATTTTGTACTCTTTAATTTTAAAGGGACAAAATTTTAGCGCATCCATTCTAAAGCTTAAATAATACTATTTTAATAGATTGAATAATTATTCAATCTTAAACATTTTTACTTACAGATTGTCCATATAATAAAGGTTGCTATTGGAAATAAAATTGTGTCCACTACCTAATAGAATTTACAGTTTGTGCATGAATTTTGACGTAAAGAATTAATTAAATATAAAAATATATAATTCCTATTTAAATTAAAATCATCATTTCCAGATTTAAAACACTCATTTTTACAATCTATTTATAAAACTGAAACTATTATCAATAAAAGATTACGGAAGCAGTCATCTTGCATGTTTTTTGTATCGTTTTATGAGTGCAATTACTATATACATTCGGATTATTAACATTGATTAGGTGCACAAATATTTTACATTTCCAAAGTAATATTAAAGGACCCCGTACAATTTACATTAAAATCCACCTTTAGTATTTCGAACAGTATTTACATTGCCAGGACAGCGCCATGATTTCGCCTATTATTACCAGAACAGTTCCATTTTGTTGCCCTGATTAGCCGGACTGGTTTTACCAGTGTTTCTAATATTGTCAGTGATTGTCCTGATCACAGTTTATTAAAAAATCTGCACCTCATCCTCAAGTGCTAATCGGGACATTATATTCGCTTGTGGTCATATTTTTCTCGTTCAGCCCCGCCTATCTCGAAAACTTTTGATTTTTAACCGGGGCCGGATTTTAAAGTAAATTAAGCGGGCTCCTTTCAAAAAAAATAATTAAAAAACAAAATCATTACTACTTAGCAACTTCATGCCGCGAAAAGAAATAGCATCATGCTGCGAACACGAGTCAATTATTATTATTAATTAATTAAAAACTTTTTGTTTAAGTAAAAATGTATTTAGTATGAAGATTAATATTGAAATTTTATCTGATGGCAAAAGAAAAATTAAATCAGAAGTTCATCAGTTCGCTTCTTTCTAATGACTTAAATGTTATTAACAATGTCTGTCAGGTAGCATACTAGTAAGATGAAGTCGGCTGAACGATCAAATTTATATAACTCAGGAAGTTGAGTGTGGCAAACCAACGATGCTGGACTGGCCTAAATGTGTCAGAAAATGATGTACGACCTTTAGCCTCAGCCTTAGAACCCTTATCTTCAATAAAGATACTGGAAAGCTGGACAAAGAAACAGCCATGCTTTTCCCGGCAAATTGAAAATCTAGTTCCATAAGGACAAAAGTGAAAAATCGAGAAAATCGAGAAATCAGAAATATGCGAATGCTGACTGCATCCTCTGGTCCGAACAGGAGCTGGTGGATGCCAAATTTTAGAATGAGTTCTGCCAACATTTTTTAAGTATAATTTTTACTGCTATCTGACCCGGAATAATTGATAGTCTTTTTTGAAGATAAAAAATATGAATTGAAGGTAATAATGTCGCAGAACAATGAAAGTAATTTGCTAGGTCCTATAAACCTACTTTTTTCTTTTTTTCAGCAACTTCAAAACAAAGTAGGTTGATTATTTGCCCGTAAACTACATTACAAGTTTTGGGTTATTTTTTACCTCGCCACGACCCCCCTTGTTGAGGAAAATAGTTTTGTTTCTAACAAAAATAGGGGAATAATAGGAAAATACATTATTTAAAAATAAAATCAGGGTCAATAGTATATTGAATTCAAAATCAAACACTTTAAGTTTTTAAGATTTCAATTCAAAATAGACTTCGTATTTTTATCAACATAGTCCAACTTTCAACGAAAAATGATATTTTGCAAAAAGAGATACATTTTCCACCCAAAATGTTCATTTTCAGCCAAAAAAAAAGAATATCTACCAAAGAAGGTCAATTTGCGACCAAAAGGAAAATTTTCAACCAAAGGTCAATTTTCGACCGGTTGAATTAAACGAAAAAAACAACCTTTCAACAAAATAGTTGAATCCTCAACTAAATAAAAAAAATCACATTAAAAATCAAAAAGATGAATTTTCAGCTAAGAAATATCTTTTTTGCATTAAAAAAATGTCTTAAAATGTTCAGTTAAAAAAATACTTATAAAAAAAATAATTATTTAAAAGTTTGTTTCAACAAAGAAGGAAGAATTTTTATAAAATATTTGACTTGTAATAACTAAGATAAAGTTTGAACACAATAATTTTCTAACAAAAAGTAAAAATTTTTAACAAAGTGCATGCATTTTCTAACTGATAGCTGAATTTTGACGTATAAAGGCTAAATTTCCAATAAAAATGAAAAAATGGTCTAAATAAAAAATTAAGTTTCAACCAAAAATGAATGAACTCTTAACAAAAAAGTTTAAATCCAAGTGTTATGCTTCTAAAAAATGCATTTATTACAAAGCACTTCTACTTTTAAACATGCAGTTGAATTTTTAGCAAAAAATTGAATTTTTCACCAAATAGTTCAATTGTTGTTTAAAAAAATAAGTCTTTGCACTGAAAATTAATGTTCTACAAAAAGAAGATTTTTTAAGAAAAATACGACAATTTTTATAAAAATAGTGTAATTTTTACTGAATAATTAAATTTCAACCAAATAGTTTAATTTTCAACCGAATTGTTTAACTTTTAAGCTGAAGAGGCGAATGTTCTACAAAACAGTTTCATTTTTAACCCAAAAATATTAAATTTCCACTAAAATGATGAATTTTGTACCAAAAAAGGATGTCTTAGAAAATAGTTTAACTTTAAAGCAAGTAGTTTTTATTTTCTAATAGAGTAGTTTTATTTTTAACCAAAAGTATTATTTTTAACATATAAGTTAATTCTCAAACAAATAGTTTTATTTTCTAACGAATTGTTGAACTTTCGAGCTAACAATATTATTTATCTACAAAATGACTGAATCTTCAGTGAACAAATTAGCTCATCATCAAATGGTTGAATTTTTGACGGAAATGATAAATATTCAAACAAACAAAAATTAATTTTGTAAAAAATAGTTCATCTTTAAACCACATAGTTCATTTTTAACAAATAAAAATTAATTCTTAATAAAACTTTTTTTAGTTAATATTGCAACCAAAAATACTTTTAATTTTTAATCAAAAAAGTTGAATTAAACAAAAAATGACGAATTCGCAACAAAATAGTAGAATCATCTAACAAAACCGATCAATTATTAACCGAGCAATTGAATATTCATCTAAGAACGATAAATTTCAAACCAAGAAGATTAATTTTCTACCCAAAAAGACGAATATTTAAATAAATTTATGATTTTTTAACTGGAAACGATCTATTTTCAATCAAAAATGGAACAGTAGACTCTTGAACAACAAAATTTACTTGAATTCGAAAAAAGTTGGATTTCATTATTGGTTTCTATTCATTTAGTTCCAATTTAAACGGCAAAAACGAGAAATAGGGGGAACATTTTGAAAACACGAGATCAAATAAGAATTCTTTTTACAAAAAGGGGAAAAGTGTTTATGAACAGACCCTAATCTCTTAAGTTGATCTGACCTTTTTAAAATTATATTAATGTTCTCCAAGAAATAAAAATATCTAAAGAAAGTTATTATTGTTTGATTGTCGGTTGTATAAAATTACATTTATACTTTAGATTTAAAAATATGAGGGGGATAGTTTGAGTGTCATTTAACACTTTAAGGTAGGGTTCGCCGAAATATTGCAGATTGTCAGAAGAGGGAGGGGCGAGTCAAAAATCACTGAAAATACCTTGCCATAATATGCTGACGTCCCCTAGGGAAATCAAGAGAGACATTCAATTTAAGAAAAAATATATGTATGAATTACAACATAATTTCTGGTGGGAAAAAAGGATCCAAGGGGAAGTTAAAAAGATTAAAAATAAACGTAATAATTGAATACTGTCAGCAGTAACAAGGAGCATAGAAATTGGGGCATAAATTTGATGATTCGTCTTATTTTTATACTTTTTGATATTACGGTTGTCGACCAGAGAAATCTATTAAGTGAATTTATTTTAAGTTTGTTTATCTACTAGTCAAAAGTTAATATTTTTGAAATAATAATTTATATTTCTAAGTTGTGCAAAAATTTCTCTCTGACTGCGCTGGGGTCCGAACCCCGATCTCTCATATTGCCGGCCTGATGCCCTCATCCATTAAGCTACGGAGAGATAATATCCACACAACCCCCAAAAGTTGCATTACTACACAACTTCTTACGCATGTGAGATTAATCTCTCGAACAGGAAAATAATATATTTTCTGATGTTAAAGTTTTCTAACAGATAAATTTATTAAATAAACTGATGTGAAGTGTTTCTTGTCTACTGGTCAAAAGCGAAAAGTTTTTATTCTTAATTGAACCGTGACCTTCCGATCGCCGGTCGGGTGCTTTACTACGGTGCTCCAACTAGCCTGAACAGACAAAAATAATTTCTGTTTTTGTCTGATAATAATACAAATTCCTGACACAATTTGAGTTTTAACACCTTCCGTGTTTCGATTCCAGGCAGTGCTTATTTTTTTTCCTAAATTTTTTTGACGGTCTATCTATTTTTTGATTCTGTTTTTTCATCTACTAATTACAAAACGTGTAATATTAAAAATCAGAAAGATTATGAAGTA
Source organism: Druon quercuslanigerum (assembly GCA_010014905.2). NCBI lineage: Eukaryota > Metazoa > Arthropoda > Insecta > Hymenoptera > Cynipidae > Druon > Druon quercuslanigerum. Next base: position 12,916 of record JAAAKG020095947.1, read on the forward strand.
AATTCTTATTTGAAATATTTGGATCTTATTTAAAATGAGGTCCAATAAAACTAGTATTTACTTTTTTATTTTTAAAGTTTATCACAGGCAATTAACTTTTTATAAGGCTAATGCGTGGAAACATTTACTCCGAGACTTTAAGAGTCTAAGATAAGATGTAATCTAGTTGTAAGTTGCCCACTCTTTTACATCAAAGAGCAGGTTCACTGTATTTAACGAGGAAAATATCGATTTCTTCATCCACTTGATTCCGCGCCATTGGCAGCTAGAGCATGCATAAAAACGAAAGTTCACCATGAGAGAAAGAAAATTACGAATGAGTATTTATGAGGGCATTAAATTTTATTTTTCACGTGTGTCACATAAAGCAAGATACTTATCATTATTAATCATCAAGCCTGCCACAGCCACTTAACTCACTTTTAGTCACATTTTAGTCACTTTTTCAGAAAAAGTTTATATAGACTCGTTTTATTAACAAAAAAACCACTTTAATCACTTTAATTAGTGATAAGATCAATCGGGTACTCGAAACTCGAGGGTCCGGTTATCCGAAATCTTTTAAAAATTGTCCGGGCTCTTTTTCGGTAAATCATAAAATCATTAATGTAACTGAATAAATCGTTGCATTCTATGATTAGAAAAATAAATAAATTAATTACCATAAATAACTAGAAACAAAACATTCTTATAACAAAAGAATTTGACTGTTAAATTGGACAGCTGTCGAAAGTAAGTTTGGTCTGGCAATATACGACATTACGATGCGTAATATGTCTCATAAAATGATCATCAACCACAGCGATAAATGTCCATTAGCATGTGAATCACAATTTATTTAATAAAATAAAACATTTAAGTAAATTGAATTAAATTTCTTTGCTATATTTTTTAAGTCTGATAAACAAATGAAGACACCAAAAATATGTTCAGATTGTATTATTTATTGTTAAATTCAGGATTGTAAAGAGAAATTATTATAAATTCTAAATTTAGAAATTAAATTATCTTCAGAAATAAAATCAGGCTGTATATAGGATTAGGAAAAGTCGATAAATCTATTGAACAAATTAAAAAGAAACAAATTTGGCACTTTGCAAATATTATATTTTTATCATCTTCCTCATAATATGGCCAGATCCAAATATCCATTGTCAGCATTCTTATTTTTCTTCTTTCTACATTAATAAACTATCTCTATCTGAATTATCTTCAATTATGTTCAGACTATACACCTTGGTAATCTCACTAACTACTTATATTACAAGCATTTTTTATCTAAAAGAAAAATCATAAAAATTTGTTAAAAAAAATGTGTTTAAAATTTGAAAAGTATTTAGGAAAAATAAATTTATATTAAATTTGACACGTCACTCAAATATGTGGTAATTATATTTCAATACATACTTGTAAAAAAAAGTTTTAATTCAAACAAAAAAATACTGAAGAAACGAATCATTAGACAAAAAATATTTTGAATGAAGACCACTATGCATACGGTTCATCATATATTTTAAGGATTGAGATTATTCGTTCGTTTTTCATGGAAATATTTCAAGTAAAAAAATAATAATTTTATTTTTATATTTATGTAACATAAAGTTTTTTGTAAGGAAATCTTAAATTGATGCTCTCCGATTCTTAAAATGAGCAAGGAAAAGTAGGAAATGATATTATGTATTTTTTCAGAGCTTTTTTATTCAAGATAAATAGAAATAAAACTAAACTCTTCGGGAATGTAAGAAAAAAGTTTTAGTTTAAAAAATAATTGCTTTTTTCATCTTTGCTCTAATTTATGTTTATTTTTCTTACAAGGTGTACAAGGTTTAAAAGAAGCTATTTAAGGTGAAAACTGGATCATTATACGCAGGCATACTATACAAAATGCTTAATAAAATTGCTAATTTTATACTGACAATTCTGTATAATTTCAAATCGGACCTTAATTTTAATTCTGCTAATATTTTTTATAAAATGACAGTGAATATTTTAGAAACATTTTTGAAATTCGTATTACTTTTCGTAGCCGTACGTCATTGCAAATATCGAACTCCCGTAATTTGAGTAAACGAAGTTTCATTTTCCACATTAAAAATGAATAAATCTTAGTCCGGAATATTATGATTGCTTCACGGTGACAAATATGCAAATAATAATAATAATTATTATCGATAATAAAATTATATAAATTTTAAATAAAAACTATAAAAACTGTTGTCAGAAATGGAATTAAGATTCGATTTTGAAATATACAGAATTTCCCGTAAAAAATTTACAATTTGATTACGTTTTTGTATAGTTTGCTTACTTATAATTGTCCAGTATTTACCTGAAATAGCTTGTTTTAAACCTAGTTTATTATGTAATTCCCTTTGTGACAAGAGTACAGCTTACAAACAAATTGTTTCTATTATATTCCTAAACGTTTTAGTTTTGTTTTTAATTATCTTGAATAAAAAAACATTGCGAAAAATACATAATATCCTTTCGTACTTTTCCTTGCCCATTTTATGATTTGAAGAATTTCTTACTTAGGATTTCGTCACTAACAAACTGTATGTTACATAAATATATCAATAAAATTATGGATGGCCTAAAAGATTTAATAGGAATTACTTTTATAATTCATACTCTAAATATTTCCATGAAAAGCATATTTGAATCATTTGAAAAATTATCTTGCTTACATAAGAAAAACTTTTTTTAATTATTAAAAATATAACAATATTATTTGCCGTGTATTTGTTCGCGTCTTCGAGATGCACTGATCGAACTATTTTTGAATCAGTTATGATCTACCTATACCGATATATAAAGCTTTAAGAAAATAGTTTATGCTATTTATATGAATAAAACTTTGTTTATAATAAAAATATAAATGTAAAAAAATAGTTTGTTCTGTTTATATGAGCAAAAAATTTTAATATTGAAAATAAAACAATACTGTATGCATTGTATTCGTTGGCGTCTTCGAGATGAAAAAATCGATTCGTTACTGAAACTTTTAAGTCCCACTAGTACATATTTGTGAAATTTAAAAAATAGTTCATTCTGTTTATATGAGAAAAACTTTTTTGATACTGTATTTATTGTATTTGTTGGCGTCTTCGAGACGCATCAATCCATCCATTGCTGAACCTGTGAAGACCCACTATTACTGATTTACGAATTTTAGAATATATATA
>JAAAKG020095958.1:0-16100 GCA_010014905.2 Druon quercuslanigerum
AGAAAATGATTTATTTTCTAACAAACAGTTCAATTTTAATCTCATTGGTATATTTTTCTATAAAAATAACGAATTTTAAAGAAAATGCTTGAATCCTTAATTATAACAGATTAATTTTTAATCATTCGGTTTCATTTTAAGCAAAAAATCGATTTTCTACCAAATAGTTAAATTTTAAATAAAGAGGATTAATTTTCTATAAAAAAGACGATTTTTTAAAGTACGATTTCAATGCATTATAAGATATTGTCAAAGATTTCAAAATAAATCACAGTATGTCAAAAGATTTTAAAGGATATAAAAATATTTCTTAGAATTTATCAATATTTCAAAGGATTTTGACGGATTTTTAGAAATTAAAAGGGGTTTCGATGCTATGGTGGAATTTCAAAGGATTTTAAGAGATTTCCAAAAATAAAAAAGTATTTTCATGAATTTTAGATTATTTCTTAAGATTTTAAAATTTATAGCGGAATTTAACAAGGATTTCCGAACGTTAAAAAAGCTTTTAAGAGATTTAAAAAAAATCACGGGATTTCAAAGGATTTCATGTGGTATGGGGTATTTTCATGAATTTTGAAGGATTTGCAATGATTTTAAAAGATTTGAACAGTTGGGGAATTTACAGTCTCAGATTTCAGAAAATATCAGATTTTATATAATTTCACGGGATTTTATAATATTGTAATAATTTTTAAAGAATTTATTTACAAGAATAAAGAGATTTTACAGTATTTCTAATTTTTTTAAATATTTAAAGGTTTGTTTTGATAATTTGAGAAGATTTCGAAGAATTACAAAAAGTTTAGAGTATATTTTATAAGATTTCAAGAGATTTTAAAAGATTTTAAAGGAGTGGAATTATTTCAGGCTTAAAAAAAAGATTTCAATAATTTGTAGTGATTAGAAAGCATTGGAAAGATTTGAGGGTATTTTAAAAAAAGTTTGAAGGGATTCCAAAGACTTTCAAATAATTTAAAAAGATTATAAGGAATTTTTAATTTATTTTATGATTGTGCAGTATTTCTATGAGTTTTAAAGAATTTAGAATATTTTTAAAAATGTGAAGGGATTTGAAAAGATTTGAAAGGATTTGAAATATCTTAGAGTATTTTTGATATAATTCCACAATTCGAAGTTATACCAAATTATTTAAAAGCTTTTGAGTATTTTGTAAAACGAAAAATAAATTCAAGGAATGGCAACAAATTTGAAAGAGTTTTTAACATTTTAAGTGATATGAAGGTTTTTTTTTTAATTTACTAATTTATTTACCAGAAGAGAGAGATTTCATATGGTTTCAAAGATTTTGAAATATTTCGGTATTTTAGGCAACATTTTAAAAATATTTTAGGGTATTTCAAAAGATTCTAAGGAATTTAAAATTCATTTTAATAATTTGAAGTATTTCGAAGAGTTTGAAAGAGTTTATAGTTTTTTTTTCATTTGAAGGGCTTTAAAAAGATTTTAAAGGATTTGAAATATCTTTGAGTATTTTTAATAGATTTAAATAATTCGAAATTATTCCAAAGCCTCTAATAAATTTTAAGGTACTTTGAAAAAAAAAATCAAGAGATTTCAAAAGATTTTCAAGAATTTTTGACATTTTAGGGTATTTTAAAAGATTTAAAGGAATTTACAATGTCAGATTTCAGGAAATATCCGATTCCATATAATTTTACAGAATTTTATAATATTTTAATGGATTTGAAATGAATTTTTACCAGAAAAGAAAGATTTCGTTGGATTTAAAATATTTTAAGAGATTTTCAAATATTTTTAAAAAATGTTAGTTTTTCAGCTATCTTAATCAAATCATTCTGAATGAAAAATGTTTCAAGTGTCGATTTAAACATTTTGTTTTATTAAAAAGAATTACCGGACATTTTTCCTCGATTAAAATGGCCACCATGTGAAAGTTAAAGATGAACTGGAGAATTAGAATAATCCGGATTATTCTAATTTTCCAGTTTATCTTTAATTTTCGCCAAAGAGTATATTTTTTTGAGACCTAGAGGGTCATTTTATTACTTTATTATTCGGGAATTATGTAATTTTATTATTCAAGAATGTTATAATTCATTAATTTTATTATTCGGGAATTTTCCAATGTGGGAATTTTATTATTTAAGAATGTTATAATTCGGAAATTTTATTATTCGGAAATTTGATCCAAATTCGGGAATTTTTCAATTCAAGAATTTTATTATTCGTAAACTTTTATATTCGGGAATTTTCTATTTTGGAAATTTTATTAATCCGGAATGTTATAATTCAGCAATTTTATAATTTTGAAATTTTACCATGCGAGAATGTTATAATTCGGGAATTTAATTATTGAGGAAGGTTTCGGGAATTTTATGCTTTAGAAATTTCCTAATTCAAGAATTTTATAATTAAGTAATTTTAAAATTCGGGAATATTATAATTCGGGAATTTTATCATTTGGGAATTTTACAATTAAAGAATTTTATTATTCGTAAACTTTTATATTCGGGAATTTTCCAATTTGGAAATTTTATTAATCCGGAATAATATAATTCGAGAATTTTCCAATGTAGGGATTTTATTATTCAGGAATTTTCCAATTCGAAATTTTATTATTCAAGATTGTTATAATTAGAGATAATTCCAATTGGAGCATGTCATTATTCGTAAACTTTTATATTCGGGAATTTTCCATTTTAGAAATTTTATTAATCCGGAATGTTATAATTTAGGAAATTTCTAATTTCGAAATTTTACCATGCAAGAATGTTGTAATTCGGGAATTTAATTATTCAGGAATGTTTCGGGAATTTTATGCTTTAGGAATTACCCAATTCAAGAATTTTATAATTAAGTAATTTTCAAATTCGGGAATATTATAATTCGGGAATTTTATCATTTGGGAATTTTACAATTCGAGAATTTTACAATTAAAGAATTGTATTATTCGTAAACTTTTATATTCGGGAATTTTCCAATTTGGAAATTTTATTAATCCGGAATGTTATAATTCGTGAATTTTCCAATTAAGGGATTTTATTATTCAGGAATTTTCCAATTCGAAATTTTATTATTCAAGATTGTTATAATTCGGGAATTTAATTATTCAGGAATGTTATGATTAGGGATTTTTCCAATTCAAGAATTTCATTATTCGCAAACTTTTATATTCGGGAACTTTCCAATTTGGCAATTTTATCATTCAGGAATATTATAATTCAGGAATTTTATTATTCGGAGATTTTCCAATTCAAGAATTATATTATTCGGGAATTTTATGCTTCAGGAGTTTCCCAATTCAAGAATTTTATAATTTAGGAATTTTCCAAATCGGGAATATTATAATTCGGGAATTTTATTATTTGGGAATTTCCCAATTTGGAAATTTTACTATTCAAGATTGTTATAATTCGGGAATTTAATTATTCAGGAATGTTATAATTCGAGAAGTTTCCAAATCAAGAATTTCAAAATTCGTAAACTTTTATGTTCGGTAATTTTCCAATTTGCCGATTTTATCATTCAGGAATATTATAATTCAGGAATTTTATTATTCGGAGATTTTCCAATTCAAGAATTATATTATTCGGGAATTTTATGCTTCAGGAGTTTCCCAATTCAAGAATTTTATAATTTAGGAATTTTCCAAATCGGGAATATTATAATTCGGGAATTTTATTATTTGGGAATTTCCCAATTTGGAAATTTTACTATTCAAGATTGTTATAATTCGGGAATTTAATTATTCAGGAATGTTATAATTCGAGAAGTTTCCAAATCAAGAATTTCAAAATTCGTAAACTTTTATGTTCGGTAATTTTCCAATTTGCCGATTTTATCATTCAGGAATATTATAATTTATGAATTTTATTATTCGGAGATTTTCCAATTCAAGAATTATATTATTCGTAAACTTTATTAATCGGGAATTTTGTAATTTTATTATTCAAGAATGTTATTAATTGATATTTATATTTTATTAATATTATATTTATTTCCCCATTAATTTTATTATTCGGGAATTTTATTATTCGGAAATTTTCCAATTCAAAAATTTTATTATTCGAGAATTTTATGCTTTAGGAATTTTCCAATTCAAGAATTTTATAATTGAGGAATTTTCCAATTCAGGAATATTATAATATAATTTTATTTATAAAATTAGAATAATCCGGATTATTATAATTTTCCAGTTTATCTTTAATTTTCGCCAAAGAGTATATTTTTTTGAGACCTAGAGGGTCGTTTTATTACTTTATTAATCGGGAATTAAGTAATTTTATTATTCAAGAATGATATAATTCATAATTTTATTATTCGAGAATGTTTCAATCTGGGAATTTTATTATTCAGGAATATTATAATTCAGGAATGTTCAAATTTGGAAATGTTATTATTCAAGATTGTTTTAATTCGGGAATTTAATTATTTAGGAATGTTATAATTCGGGCATTTTCCAATTCAAGAATTTCATTATTCGTAAACATTATTAATCGGGAATTTTGTAATTTTATTATTCAAGAATTTTATAATTCATTAATTTTATTATTCGGGAATTTCCCAATGTGGGAATTTTATTAATTTAGAATGTTTTAATTTGGAAATTTTATTATTCGGACATTTTCCAACTCAAAAATTTTATTATTCGGGAACTTTATGCTTTAGGAATTTCCCAATTCAAGAATTTTGTAATTTAGGAATTTTCCAATTTCGGAATATGATAATTCGGGAATTTTATTATTTGGGAATTTTCCAATTAGAGAATTTTATTTTATTTGTAAAATTATATTAATCCAGATTATTCTAATTTTCCAGTTTATCTTTAATTTTGGCCAAAGAGAAGATTTATTTGAGACCTAGAGGGTCGTTTTCTTACTTTATTAATCGGGAATTCTGTAATTTTATTATTCAAGAATGTTATAATTCATTAATTTTATTATTCGGGAAATTTCCAATGTGGAAATTTTATTATTCGGAAATTTTCCAATTAAAGAATTTTATTTTATTTATAAAATTAGAATAATCCGGATTGTTCTAATTTTCCAGTTTATCTTTAATTTTGGCCGAAGAGAATATTTCTTTGAGATCTAGAGGGTCGTTTTATTCATTTATTGGCCCAGATGTGTCCTGGCGGACATACCTGTAGTTCAATTTGGCTTAGCCCTTGCCTTCAGGTTAATCCTTTAATCCTGACATTTACAACCGTTGGTTTATTTCCGCACAATAAACTGGTCTTCTTAACTTTTTCGATAAAAGAACACATGCTATGCAAAAATATCAGGTTCTGAAAAAAATTATTTTATTTTCAGTATCTGGTTTTTCCCGCAATAAACCGAGCGTCTTCGCCTTTTCCGAAACCAAAGCACATGTAAATTGTAAAATGTAAAACGGTGGTCTCAAGTTCTCAGAATAATAAATTTTTACGGCATTGGGTTTTTGTTCGGGGGTTTGCTCCCAGCAATGTGGCTTTTTCACTTTTTTAAATATAATATTTAAATTTTCAAAATTAGACAATTTCAAAATTTGAGAATTTTAAATTCGATAAAGCCGAGTTGTAATAAGTGTTTTAAATTGAACAATTTTTGTTATTATTAAAAGGATTCACAATTAAATAATTTCAAATAAAAAGTTTTGTTAGGTATAAGTTAATTTTGAATTGAAAGCGTTAGAAATCCCGAAAAAATAAAATTCCCGAATTACAATATTCCCGAATTAGAAAATTCCTAAATTATAAAATTCTTGAATTTGAACATTTCTATAGCATAATAATTCCCGATTAATAAAATTCTTGAATTGGAAAATCTCCGAATAATAAAATTCCCGAATTATAACATTCTTAAATAATAAAATTCTCAAATTGGAAAATTCCCGATTAATAAAATTCTTGAATTATAACATTCTTAAATAATGAAATTTCCGAATTATAACATTCTTAAATAATAAAATTCCTAAATTGGAAAATTCCCGAATAATAAGATTAATGAATTATAAGATTCTTGAATAATAAAATTACAAAATTTCCGATTAATAAAGTTTACGAATAATGAAATTCTCGAATTGGAAAAGTCCTGAATTATAACATTTTTGAATAATTAAATTTCCGATTTATAACAATCTTGAATAATAAAATTTCAAAATTGGAAAATTCCTGAATTATAACATTCATGAATAATAAAATAACCAAATAATAAAATTGCCAAATTGGAAAATTCCTGGAAAATAAAATTAATGAATTATAACATTCTTGAATAATAAAATTACAAAATTCCCGATTATTAAAGTTTACGAATAATGAAATTCTTGAATTGGAAAATTCCCGAATTACAACATTCCTGAATAACTAAATTCCCGAATTATAACAATCTTGAATATTAAATTTTCCAAATTGGAAAATTCTCGAATTATAACATTCCCGGTATATTAAATTGCTGAATAATAAAATTGCCGAATTAAAAAAAAAATTTAATCTTCTTTTATAAATATTATTTATTTATTAAAAATACAATAGTCAAATATTTTGTATTCAGGAAAACATTATTTTTAATGTTTAGAATTTCTGAAATAAATTATTGTTTGAATTAAAAAAAAACAATAGTCTTTTTAAATTTTCATCTAGAAATATATATTTTTTTCAATTATTGTTATTTTAAATTCAAACAATAATTTTAGATACTTTTAAAATTAAAAGTAATTTTTTCTTAATGAAAATATTTGAGCATTGTATTTTTAATAAATAAATAATATTTAGAAAAAAATGTAAATGTTTAAATTCTGGTAATTTCTACTTCGGACATATTCGGCAATTTTTTTCGAGAATTTTATTATTCGGCAATTTTGAAATTCGGTAATAACATAAACTGGGATTTTTAACGTTTTCAAATATTATATTTAAATATTCAAATTTAGACGATGTAAGGATAGGAGAATTTGAAATTCAATCATTTTACGTTAAAATCATTATTTGAAATTGAACATTTCTTTGTTAACAGCATTAAAAATTAATTCATTTTAAACTGAAAGTTTTTTTTTACTAAGTTCTTCTGAATAGAAAGCATTAGAAAATTGTTAAAGATTTTTTTTTAGTTTAATTTACCTATAACCATTTGGTTAAAAATGTATTTATTTTGTGGAAAATCCAACTTTTTTGTTAGAAAGTTATATTTTTTGCTAGGAAATTCCACTATCTTCTGAAAAATTCATCTTTTTTGGGTTAAAATTTCAACTGTTTTTTTTGAAAATTCGTCTCTTTTGTTTAGCAGTTCAACTGTTTGTTTCAAAATTTATCTTTCTTGATTGAAAATGGACTCTTTTGTTAAAAGTTCATCTCTTTGATTGAAAATATATTTTTTTATATATTTTTTTCAATCATTTTTTTTTAAATAAATTTTTTTAATTAAATTTAAATTTTAAACATTTTTTTTAAATTGAACTATTTTGGTATACAATTTAATTATTATGTTAAAAATTAGATTATAACATTCCTGAATAACAAGATTCCCGAATTATAAAATTCCTTATTAATAAAATTGCTGGTTTGAAATCTCTCGAATAATAAAAATCCCGAATAATAAAATTCCCAAGTTGGAAAAATCCGTAATTGGAAAATTCGCGAATAATAAAATTTTCGAATAATTAAATTTCTGAATTGGATAATTCTCGAATAATAAAAATTCCCGAATTGTAAAATTCCTGAATAATATAATCCTTCAATTGGAAAATTCACGAATAATAAAATTTTAGAATTATAACATTCCTGAAGAATAATTTTTTTATATAAAAATAGTTATCTTACTTGGTTAAAAATGAATTAAAAAAAAATAAACTGTATTTTTAAAAAATCGTCTTTTTGACTGCAACTAGTTTAGGTTAAATCTTTTTTGTTCAAAAACTCGACCATATGTTTGAAAATGCATATATTTGCGTTAAAGATAAAGTTATTTGTTTAAAGAACAACTAAAAACTAATTATATTTTTTCAAAATTTAACTGTTTGGTTTAAAATTTAATTATTTGGTTGAAATTTAGATTATTTTGGTAGAAAGTCATCTTGTTTGGTAGAAAATTCAACTATTTTATGAAAAATTCCCTATTTTTAACTTAAAAAACTAATTTTTCAGTAGAAAATCTTTTTTGGTTGAAAATTCAACTTTACATTTCAACCAACTTTGTGGTGGAAAAGTTGTCTTTCTTTGTTGAAACAGATTTTTTTTAACTTGAAAATTTAAATTTTTTTGTAGAAAATATTTTTTGGTTGCCAATTCAACTAGTTTTCTAAAATATTAGTCCTTTTTTTAAAACCTTTTTTGGTTGAAAATTTGTTTTCCTTAAAAATTCAATTACATATTCAACTAAATTTTTGGTAGAACAGTTATTATTCTTTGTGAAAAATGAAATTTTTTGTTAAAACTTCAACTAGTCTTCTAAAAAATTCGTCCTTTTGGATACAGTTATTTTTGGTTAAAGTTTAATCTTTTTTTTTCAAAAATTGACCATATAAATTAAAATCTATCTTTGTGGGTTGAAGATTCAAACTTCTTGGTTTAACTTCTTGGTTGGCAATTTATTTATTCATTACAAATTTAACTATTTGGATAGAGTCATCTTGATTGGTAGAAAATTCAACTATTTTACGAAAAATTCATTTTTCTAGCTTGAAAATTTAATTTTTTTTGTTTAAAAATTTAACTATATATTCAACTATATATTCAACTAACTGTTTGGTAGAAAAGTTATATTTTTTGAATGCAACTATTTTTGGTTAAATTTTAATGCTTTTGTTTAAGAATTCGACCATATGGTTAAAAAATTCATATCCTTGGATTAAAAATGCAACTATTTTGTTAGAAAATTAAAATTTAATTAAATTATTTTCACACAAAAACAAAGAATTTTAAAACCAAAAGGACTAATTTTCTCTAAAAACATTGAATTTTCAAAGAAAAAATATGACTAGCATTTTTACCCAACAAAAATAAATTTTAAAGCAAGAAACTAATATTTTTACCAAAAAGGATAATTTTCAACTAAAAAAGATCAGTCTTAAAAAAATGAAAAAGTTGCATTTTCAATTAAAAAATTAATTTTAAACCAAAACAAGGCTTTTCGACTAAACAGTTAATTAAATGTTCAGCAAATATTTAACAATTCAGTTTAACTTTTATCAAAGAGATGAAGTGTCGACTAAAAATATAAATTTTCAACAAAAAAAGGATTTCTAAACAGAGTGATTTTCCCAAATCTATTAAACAAAATAGTTCAATTTTCAAGCAAGGAAGAATAATTTTTCATCAAAAAGTTGCATTTTCATATAAAAGAAAACATATTTCTACTAAAACGACGAAAATTTCTGTTAAGTTTCTTTGAAAAAATTGCATTTTTAATAAAAAAAAAAGACGAACTTTTGAGGAAAAACTATGACTTTGTATAAAATTTGTATAAAAAGAAAGAAATTTCTATCAAAACAGATGAATAATTGTTCTAGACGTAAAAATTTTGTTTAACTTGAACTTTTATCCAGAAAAGATTTGAATTAATTTTTTAACAATAAAATATAATTTTTAAACAAAAAGGAAAATTTTCTCTGAAATGGTTACATTTTCAACAAAAGAGAAGAATTTTTGACGAAATTTTTTTCGACCAAAAAGTATAACTTTCTCACAAAATAGTTTAATTTTCAATCAAACAGTTGCATTTTTAGCCAAGAAGGATGTCATTTTTCTTAAAGCAGATGAATTTATTATTTTAAAAATGCAACAAATTTTCAACAAAAAAATAGTTGAATTTTCATGCAGAAAAGATATGAGTTCTCTTTTCAACACCAAAATAATAAATTTAAACAAAAATAAAATATTATAAGAAATAATTAAATATTTAACCAAAATGTTGCATTTTTATCTAAGAAAATTTCTTCTATTAAAGAAAAAAAAAATAGTTGAATTTCCATCCAATAAAGATTCCACATTACTTTTCAACACAATAATAAGAATTGTAAACAATAAGTTAATTTTCTGCTAAATATTCGAATGTTTATCCAAGAAAGATGCAATATTTTTACTGAAAAAGATGAACTTTTAAATCAAAAAGATACATTTTTAGACAAAAATTATTTTTCACCCAAAAAAGATTTCAGTTGACAAAAAGAGTTGAATTTTTTAACCCAAAAAGGCAAATTAAAAAAATAGTTGAATTTGCAACCAAATAGGATGTCTTTTTAAGAAATTAAAAAGATAATCTCCAGGAGAAATTTTTCGCGAATTTGCAAAAATTGCTTGCATGAGTTAAGAACCCCCTGCCCCCCAACGTAAAAAAGTTATCCCTCCAGCTGTTAGGTCAGAAACTAAGACTAAAAAAATGTAAATTTTAAAAGGAAGAAAATTTTATGAGTTTAATTTAATTGATTTTTGTTCCTCTTTACAGGGACAGGCGACGGCACAAATACACCAGTCCCACCGAGCAATACACCCCAAACTCCAGCTGGTGGTTCCGCATCTGGAGATGCCACCCCTCTGACTGACAGGTCGAATCAAAGATCAGAATCGCTGCATCAAATTTTGGAACAAATGAGATCCCTAGTGCTCAGGGAACATCTTTCGCTCAATAGTGATAATGAAATTGAAGAGCCTGCGGATGATGCACTACCCTCGGATCAGCCCCGGTTACAATCATCAAATAATTCCGATTCTTCAGATGAAGAGAACACTTAACTGAGCGTACAAACTTGCAATTTCAAATATTTTATTTTATATTCTAGAAAATCTAGACTCTAGAGTAGGGGGAACCTCCCTAAAGTAAATAAGGCCACAGTGGATAATTAAAAAAAAATATTTAAAAAAAAATTAATTTAATGCAATTAATAGTTAAATCACTATTTTTTCTTAATTAATAATTGTCCACTGTGGCTTAGAATTTGTGTACTTAAAACTTAAGCATTTGCTATATCTATAGTCAATAGTAGAAATTTATCGAACTTTTTTAACGATTTATAAAAACCCTGGGAAAAAGAAAAACGTTTCGAGGTAAACTATTTTTATTTTGGAACATTTTTATTCAGGTAAATCTTGCTGAATTTCTGCTTGATTCTGAACCAATATATTCAGATTATTAAGTTTTTCAAATAGGAAAATAAACGATCCGAGAAAATAATAAGTTTTTAAACATTGAGAATATTTAAAAATATCCTTTGTACGAAATTTAAATAAAAAGATTTTTTTTTATAAATTGAGGTAAAAATTGTTTGGTCTCAATTAAATAACAGCCGATTAGAACAAATATTTTGTGTCTTAATTAAAAAATTCATTTAAGATCGAAATAAAATCTGTTTTCTTATATTTTGTAGTTTTTTTTTTAATTAGAACATTTACTGATTGAGTTGTCTGAAAGAGGAGGAACTTAGTTTGTAAATTTCGTACCGATTTTTAGCACTAAATAAAATAATAAAAATAATGTAATATTTGCCTGAATCGTTGGTGGCTCTTGCTAAAATTCATTGGAATAATTTTTATTCGAATTTGTATGCATATCGATCCAAATTTTTTCGACTACACAAAAAAATAAATACGTTTAAAAAATAATAAAATTCGTGAAGTTTCTAATGTATAAAACTACTTTTGACTGATAAATAGATGTTTAAATAAATTTAAAAAAAAATGTATTTATTTTTTGCTATTTTCTGTTAGACTAGAGTTATAAAAGACATTGTTTTTTCCACTTTATTCAACTTATTTTCAACTTTTCAGTTATAGCGAGGAAGCAATCAATTAAATTTAACATAAATAATTGTTTAAACGATTTTTAATTTTTTTAAAAATAATATTCTCTTTGAATAATATTAGAAAATGCAACTATTTGGTTAAAAGTTCAGATTTTTCTGTCAAAATTTGTCTTTTTTTTAATGGAAAATTTAAATAGTTTGCTTAAACTTAATCATTTTTTTTTTTGTTGAAAATTTAATTATTTTGTGGATAATTCAACTATTTTTTTAGAAAATCTTGTTGGCTAGAAACTTCAACTATATCTTCTGAAAAATTCGTCTTTTTTGGATTGATAATTCAATTATATGGGTAAAAAATTAAAAATATAAATATTTTGGATAAAATTCATCTTTCTTGTTCAAAATTTTAACTATTTGATTAAAAAGTCATCTTTCTTGGTTAAAAATGAACTTTTTTCTTGAAAATTTGGTTAAAAATATAAATATTTTGTAAAAAATTCATCTTTCTTGTTTAAAATTTTAACTGTTTGGTTAAAAATTCATCTTTCTCGGTTAAAAATGAACTTTCTTCTTTAAAACTTTCAAAGTTCAACTATTTTGTTGAAAATGAATTAATTTTTTGGAAAATTTAACTATTTAATTGAAAATTTAATTATTTTGTTAAAAATTCAACAAGATATTTGAAATATTCATAAAATTTACTATGTGGAAAATATTAAATATCAATTTTTCTTGAAATAGGCACTAGAAGCCTCTTTGTTTTTATTAATTTTTTTTTAGATAGAAATAATAATCTTTTTTTTAAATAATAATGTTTGTTAAATTCAGAGAGAATGTTCTTAAAAATAATACTAAATTGTTTAAGCAATTGTTTTGGTACCATGAATTAATTTTTACCGCACTATAATTGAAAATGGGACAAAAAGTGAAAAATTTTAGAAAATTCTGTCAAATATAACTGATTATTGACTCGCTCGGAGTGAAAAAATAATATAAATTAATAAATTGTTTAAAGAATGTATGAAAACATCTCATTATTATTATAAAGCAGTATTTTATGTTTTAGAAATAATTTGTATTTAAAAAAAGAGCCAAAAATTAGAACTAGCGTTAAAAAAACTCCCCCCCCACCCCCCAGAAACACAATGAAAAACAAAATGAATTGATTTTTTTGAGAATTCGAACAAATTTTGTAATTGGTAAGGATAAAGATTGTAGTTTTTATCTAAAATTGAAACTAAAAGACAAAAATTCATATAACTTTTGTTAAATAAAAAATTTATGTGTTAAAATTTTTGTTATGAAGCACAATTTGAAAGCATCCTTAAAAGGGGTAAAGCACAAAATATTCCTATGGGGTCGTCCGTATGTTATACTCTAAATTTCAATCAGTTAAAAGTCTCTTTAAATAGTTAAATTATTAACTAAAATAATTAATTATTAACAGGAAAATAAACTTTTAGTCAATTTTCTACCAGCAAAGACGAAATTTAAACTAAATTACTTAATTTTCAACTAAATAGTTGAATTTGCAACTAAAAAAAGATGAATTTTGAACGAGAAATGGAGTAATTACAGTTTTATTTTAAAGAAATTAATATTTAACCATACAAAACATATTTTTTTTTACAAAATAGTTTATGTTTTTAATCAAAGAGATGAATTTTTAAATGAAATTATGAATCTTCAACAACAACCAAAATTATTTTTAAGTAAGTAGGAACATTTTCAAAAACATCTATTTGGTTTTAATTATTTGGTTGAAAATTCAAAAACTTCATTTAAAAATCATCCTTGTTGGTTGAAAGTTCAACTATTTTGTTGAAAAATTGTTGTTTGGGTTGAAAATTTAATTATTTTGGGTAGCAAATTCAGATATTTCGTTGAAAATTAATGTCCTTATTCAAAATTTATATTTTGGTTTCTTGGTCCAACCATTATTTTAATTAAAAATTCACTTTTTTTGGTAGAAAATCTCTTCCGTTGGAAATTTAACTATTTTGTTGAAAGTTTTTTATTATTATTGAGAATTAATTTCTTTAATATTTTCTCGTAGAAAATCCACATAGGAAATTTTTATACAATAAAGATCCGTTTAAAAAAAATTGGAATTGTTAAATTTTTAGTTAAAAAATGATTTTTAACGAAAAAAAAAAATGAATTCTTAATGAAAATTTTAATATTTAATATTTCAAATAAAAAATATCAATTTTAAACAAAAATAGACACTAAATAAGTCAGACATTTTGATTTATTTTTATTTTTTCGGGTAATTTTATTCTTTTATTAAAATTTAGGAATCTAATTTAGAAATTTAATTTTGAAATATTTTTAATATTTTATTATAGCAGACAAATCAGTCATTTCTGTGGACTAATTTGAAGTTCAAGATTACGTAACGCTTTTAAGGGTAAAAGAAATATTTTGTAACATTTTTTAAATTTAATGAATGAAAAAAAAATTTTAATTAAACGGAAGAAACACACCCAATTACAATTTTTTTAAAAATATTTTTGTTGATATTTAAAAAAAGTCTGAATTTGTAAAAAATTATTTTTCCTCAAATATATTTTTTTATTATTTGTCATAAAAACTGGGTTATAATTTGACGACCCCTTTTTCATATTCGCTTCAAAATGACTGCAATTAATTTATATCACATTAGAGAATAATATTGAGCCGTATTTTGTATATAATTTTTTTGTTGAAAAATAATTATTCAGTAATTGTAGCAGAATCGGCGAAAGAATCGTTAGTTGTTAATTGCCTTAGGATTAAATAGTAGACTTTTGAATGGAAAAAAGTATCAATAGTTGGCTGAAATATTACAAATTATTATTAAATAATTTTATTAATTTTAATTGTCCATAATGTTGAAATTAAAAGACATTTTTGAAAATATTTATAATCTGCACTTCGCCTTCACTTCAGTCGAATATATTTATCTTTTTTATGACAAATTGTATTATTAATGTTAAGGTTAATATGTTATATAATGACAGATGCAATAAAATAATTTCTGTGCTCTCTTTTGTAAATAGCAAGGTTTATTATTGAAACAATCATTCGTAGAATTTCTTCAGCGATTTTGTTGTGTTTTATTGTAGTTTTAGTATTTTACAATAATTTACTATTTTTTCATTCAAAAATTAATGGAACTTTTAAAAACTTCCCTGTACTTATTTTGCAGGATTTTGAAAAATTTTCGGAAAAATGAATTAATTTAAAAAAATATATTCAGAGGTTTGGAAAAGTTGAAAAAATAATTTGAAACAATGTAGATTTTTAAGGATTAAAAAAAAAACAAGAATTTTAAATCATTTTGAAAGTTTTCAAAAAAATAAAACAGAATTTCTTCAGACAATTTGAATTAGTTTAAAATTGTTCAAAAAAGAATTTCGAAGATTATAAGCCACTTTTTTTAATTTTTCAAGATTAAAAAAAAATTTTAAGTAAAAATTTAAATTATTTCAAAAGATATTAAAAAGATTCAAAACAATTTTAAAAATTATAAATTTGAGGACATTAAAAATTTTTTTTAAACAAAATGACGCTTTTTGAAGATTTAAAATTAAAATATTTTGCAGGTTTTTATGGCTTTTAAAATGTTTTAAGATAATAAAAAAATATCCTGATATCTTAGGGATTTTCAAAATTCTCAAAAAAGAATCAGGAATATTTTAAGATACTTTTTAAATTTTTTTAAACTTCCAGGAAAAATTCAAAACAGTTTAAAAGATATTTAAAAGGTTTAGAAGTTTTTAAAAGATTATAATAATAATAAGAAATAATCTTATATTCGAAAGTATTTCAAAATATTTATAAAAATGGGACGACTAAAATTTCAAATGAATTTTCAAATGTCTTTTAAACTAGATCATATTTCTTTAAAAATTTATATTTTTGGGTTGAAACATTTTTGGTAATTAAAATTTTAAATATGGGGTAAAAAACTAACTTTTTTGTTACAAGTCATATTTTTTGGTTGAATATTTAACTTTTTTGTAGGTGATTCATCTTTTTGACTTAAAAATTCAACAATTTTGTCGAAAAAATTTTTTATTTAGAAAATTAATGTTTTTGATAGAAAATTAATTTGTTTGTTTGAGAATTTCACTATTAGTTCAAAATTTGATCTTTTTTGGTTGAAAATTTATCCTTATTGGTTTTTTAAGGACTCACGTATTCAGTTGAAGATTTAATTTTTTTTCGTGTTTTTATTTGTTAACAATTTTTTCTAAACTAAAAATTTAACTATTCTATTGTTGGTAGATAATTTTTCCTTTTTAGTTAAAAAATTCATATGTTTTTTATAAAAAATTGTCTTTTTTTTGGTAGAAAATTCATCTACTTGGTTGAGGATTCAACTATTTTGTTAAAAAATCTTCTTTTTTTCGTTTAAT
>JAAAKG020095969.1:0-14001 GCA_010014905.2 Druon quercuslanigerum
CTGTTAAATTTATTTGGGATTCTGTAATTATTCAATGAAATTTCAGTAACGCATACTGAAACTTCAGTTGAAGTCACTGAAAATTCAGTAACTTTTTTTTAACGAAAATTTAGTTTTTCTTTAAAAAAAAACACTATTTTCAATTGTTAAATTTCCCTCATATTAGTTAAAATAGTGTTCGCTATTTGAATCTGTCAAATTTAAATAGGAATCATTAATTATTCACTGAAATTTTAGTGACACTCACTGTAACTTCAGTAACTTTTCCACGAAAAAATATGTTTTTTCTTTAGAGAACACACCACTTTCAATTTTTAAATTTCCTTCATATATATTGAAGTACTTCTGGCTATTTAAATCAGTGAAACTTAATTGGGAATCAGTCATTATTTACTGAAATTTCAGTGACGCTTACTGAAACTTTAGTAACTTTTCCTATGGAAACATCAGTGAAAAACTACTGAAAATTCAGTGAATTGTCAACAAATTTTCACTGATTCGAATAGCTAGATTTTTAAAGATATTAACATTTTTTTTTATCTTTATTAAAGTATTATTTTTGAATATAAAGTATTTGTGGCTATTTGAATCTGTTAAATTTATTTGGGATTCTGTAATTATTCAATGAAATTTCAGTAACGCATACTGAAACTTCAGTTGAAGTCACGGAAAAGTCAGTAACTTTTTTTTTTACCGAAAATTTAGTTTTTCCCTGAAAAAAAGCACACTAGTTTCAATTTTAAAATTTCCTTTATACATATTGAAGTACTTCTAGCTATTTGAATCAGTCAAATTTAACTAGGAAACAGTGATTATTCACTGAAATTTTAGTGACACTCACTGAAATTCCAGTAACTCTTTGTATGGAAACATCAGTGAAAAACTGCTGAAAATTCAGTGAATTGTCAACAAATTTTCACTGATTCAAATAGCTATAATTTTAAAGATTTTAACATTATTTTTAAAGTTAAAGTAATTCTCCCTATTTTAATCTGTGAAATTCAATTTGGATTCAGTGATTATTCAGGAAAATTTCAGTAAAACACTTCAGTGAAAGTTACTGAAAGTTCAGTAACAAATTTTTTCACTGAAAATTTAGTTTTTCCCTTAAAAACACACTGTTTTCAATTTTAAAAATTCCCCTCATAATAATTTAAATATTGCTAGCTATTTAAATCAGTCAAATTTAACTAGGAATCAGTGTTTATTCACTGAAACTTTAGTGACACTCACCGACACTTCAGTAACTTTTTCGATGGAAACATTAGTGGGAAACTACTGAAAATACAGTGAATTGTCAACAAATTTTCACTGATTCAAATAGCTAGAAACATTTTAATGTCTCACTCAAATTCCAATGATTAAAAACAGATATTTAATACAGAACGCAATTTCAAAACTATTTTTCTCTAATCAAATTTCCTCTATATTTATTAATGTATTTTTGTCTATTTGAATCAGTGAAATTTAATTGGAAATCAGTAGTTATGCACTGAAATTTAAATGACGCCTACTGAAATTTCAGTAACTTTGTTCTACTGAAAATCGCTTTTCCCTCAAAGAGCAAGCTATTTTAAATGTTTTCTTTTAAATTTCCTTGATATTTGTCACATAGATTCTCAGTTAATTAAAACAAATAAATTTAAGTATGATACAGAACGAATTATCCATAGAAAAATCTTTTAGAGAAGAATAAAAAATAATTGCTAAAATAATACAAATAATAATAAAATGATAAATAAAAATTATTCTTGTACTTATCCGTAGCTTAGTAAGTTGGAGCACCAAACCGGCAATCTGTAGACCTACTCAGGTTCGAATCCCAGTGGAGCTAGAGAGGATTTTTTTTCAGAATTAAAGATTATAATAATAGATCAAACCAACTTATAAATTGTTAAAAAATCATATTTATTCATTCTTTATTTAACAGATTTTAAATTGCTGTTTTTTTTTTTTTTTTTTTGAATAAATATCACTATTAAAGGCACTTGGCACTCATATTACAATGTTATATATACATATACTCTTTCAGTGCATTTTCTCAATTCAATAATAATTTTTCCTTAATACTACAGTATATTGAACAATATTTTTCACGTATAAATATCTCTACAAGTCTTTCGTTGATATATTTATTTACTAATTAAACCACATACGCATCGAGTAAACAGAATATATACATTTTTTACTCACTACAAATATTTCTGAAATAATAAATTTATTTTTTGACAATCGCTGCGCTAAAAATTTAATCTTTAAATTAATTGATTTCTGCATAAGAGCTATATTAATCATCATTGTTTGAAGTATAAATTTTATGAAAAAAAATCGTCAATTAAGACCGGTTACATACTGATTATTTCGCATTGATAATTTTCTTTTGTTTGCCAATCTGATTTTTCTATTTCGCAACGAATCAAATTTGATATTTATTTTATGATTTAAAAAAAAAATCAATTTGACAGACCTCGGACTATTGACACTATTTTAAACTTTTTTTTAAAGCGATGACACTATTTTGTTACGATTTTGATAAAAATACACCAAAGACACTATTTTTAAATCAAAAATTTTCAGCAAAGAAAAATTTTTCACTCAGTAAAAAAAAAAGTCATCCAAAATGTTGGATTTTCAAGCAAAAAACGTGAGATTTAAAAAAAATAGTTAAATATTTAATCAAATAGTTTAATTTTCAACTAAATTGATTTTTAACCAAGAAGATTAATTTTCTACCTAAATTCTACCTAATTCGGAAAAAATTCGAAAATTTTTAACCAAATAGTTGAATTTTTAACCAAGAAATTTAATTTTCTACAAAAAAAAGAATGTTAAACAAATTAGATGAATTTTCAACTAAATAGTTTAAACTATGGATGTGATATTAGTGCAAATCTTATTTGAATAATTTTTAATTTTTATTTTTTCGTCTCTAATTTTTTAAACTAATTATTCATTGAATTTATAAAAAATATTAATTTTTAACAAAAAATGGTGTACTTAAACTTTAATGAAAGAAAATTAAATTTCGATAAATAAATGAATTTTCTACAACAGAGTTTAAGTTTGTACCAAATAGTTAAATTTTTAATGCAATAATATTAATTTTTGACAAAAACAGTTAATTTTGTAATGAAAAAATTTACTTTTTGCAAAAAAAAAGAATTTTCAACTAAAATATTCCATAAAATTTCATAAAAAAGAAGTTAAATTTTCAACAAAAAAAAAGTAATATTTAATATTTCATAGCAAAAGATTTTAATAAAAAATAAAAAATCATTTGAATTTAACCAATAAAGACGAATTTTAAACAAAATAATTGATTCTCAACAAAAAATTGATTTGCTACCAAAAAAGAAGGATTTTCAACCAAATAGTTGAATTTCCGAACCAGAAGATTAATTTTTAATAATTAATGCAAAATTAACCATCTTGGTTGACAATTTAATTTTTTCGTTTTTGTTTCAAAAAAGTCAATTTTTTTTATTTTTGACTAAAAAAATTTTTGCATTAAAAAATTAAATATTTTGTTGTAAATTCATCTTTTTCGTTTCAAAAATTATCTCTCTTAGTATAAATTTCCTTTTTTGGTCAAAAATGTCTGATTAAAAATGAATCTGTTTCAATTAACATTTTTTTTTTAAATTTCCTAATTCAGTTTCAGATAAAAAAATTCAAGAATTTTACACAAAAAATTAAGTAACTGCTTCAAAAAATATTTATTTTGTTGACAAATTGTCTATTGATTAATTCCAAATTTTTATTTTTTATTAAAATCTATACTATATTTTTGGTTAAAAAAAGTTTTTTTTGTTTAAAAATTTAATTATTAAGTTAAAAAAGGTTAGAAACGAAATAAATATAAACTAAAAATTAATCAAATAAAATTTACACTAACATCACATCTATTGTTAAAAGAATTTTGTTAAATAATTATTTAATTTGTTAAAAATTCTTTAAAAGGTCAGTTTTAGATCAAAAATGAATTAATTAAATTTTATTCAGGACATTTAATTTTTTTGAAAAATTATTTTCTGCGGAACAGTTTTATTTTGTACATTTGTACATTTCAACAAAAAAGGTTTTAATTAAAATTCTAAGAACAGTTATATTTATTTAACAAAAAATAATTTTTAACAAAAAAAAGATTTTTTACTGAAACAGACAAATGTTCAATAAAATAAATAAATTTTCTACAAAATTGTTGAATTTTTGAGCTGAAACTACTCATTTGCTACAAAAGAAAATTAATCGTCGATTTTTCAGAAAAATAATTTATTTTTTCACTTTAAATATAAACAATTTAGAACAACAAATTTTTTACAAAACTGTTGAATTTGAAAGAAATGTTAATTTTAAAGCAAATATTTTTTGCACTTGGAATCATATTTACAAAAAACCAACTATATGTCAGTAATAAAAATAGATTTAATTTCATTTGATGGACGATAATTAAAGTTTTCCTCAAACGTGACAAACACTTCCGTCTAATGGATTGATGATTGTAAAATGAGACAAGTTTTCAATTTAACGCATCAACACTCCCCAAGAAACTAGCACATGTTTTCTATTTTTCTTTGATTCGGCGGCAAGCCAAAATTAGAAATTTTTTTTTCTGAAATTAATCTTATTGCATTTTCAATTTTCAATTTGGACCAAGTATTTTGGCAGAGTTTGATCATTTATTTAGAAAATTTGACATTTAATCAGTTCAGCGCCATTGGTAACAATAGAGTGATTAATAAAGTAGTTTTTCAGTAGATAGACAGGCCCAATGACGTCACAAAATGATATCGCGCAATTATGAGAGACGAATTTGCGTAAACAAATTCAAGGTTACTTATTATCTCAATTAAGCAATTTTGTGTAAACAAAATTGTTGCGCAAATCCGAGCGAGAAATTCGCGTGAACAATTTCAATGTTATTCATTATACTCATTAAGCATTGCCCATAAATAAAATTGTTTCATGTAAATAAAATTATATAAATGATATTGCGCAATTGTGAGAAACAAATTTGCATAAACACCAACAATTTTATTTGATTACCTCAATCAAGCATTTGGAGTAAACAAAATGACATTGATCAATTGTGAGAAATAAATTTGCATGAACACCTTCGATTTTATTTGTTATCTGAATCATGCATTTGGAGTAAACAAAATGATGTTGCTCAATTCTGATAAACAAATTTGCATGGACAACTTCAAGATTATTTACTATCTCAATTAAGCATTTCCTGTAACAAAAATGTTGCGCGATTCCGAGAGAGAAATTCGCGTATACAGTTTCAATGTTATTCATTATTCTAATTAAGCATTTCCTATAAACAAAATTGTTTGGCGTCAATAAAATTATATAAATCATATTGCGCAATTGTCAGAAACAAATTTGCATAAACACCTACAATTTTATTTGTTGTCTTAATCAAGTATTTGGAGTAAACAAATTAATATTGCTCAATTGTGAGAAACAAATTTGCATGGATCGCGTCAACTTTATTTGTTATCTCAATCAAGTATTTGGAGTAAACAAAATGATATTGCTCAATTCTGATAAACAAATTTGCATGGACAACTTCAAGGTTATTTATTATCTCAATTAAGCGTTTCGCTTAAATACTTTCAAAGTTTACATGAAGTGCTTAATTGAGATAATAAATAAACTTAAAGTTGTTTACGTAAATTCGTCTCACAATTGTGAAAAATATAATGTTGTGACGTCATCGGGACCAAAATTAGGGCCATCGCTTAATATATGACTGTGTGTTTCAAAAACTACCGAGAATCGAAATTGTCTTCCTACTTCAGTTTCGGAAACGAAACTAGAGGGAAGTTTTGCTTAATGCAGCTTTTGAATTAGAATGTTCCAAGCTAAAAATATTAACATGTTTAATTTTTTAAACTTTATTTAAAAAGTTAAAAAATTTAATGTATTTAAAATTATCTAAAAATTGTAAACTGTACACAATTGAAATCTTTGGCGTTTTAAAATTGACGCTTGTCCAACAGTGAAGTAATTTTTTTTTGAAATATAGAAAAATATTGGAGGCTCGAAAAAAGGCACAAACTTCTCGAGCATTCATTGTTTTTAATGAAATTAGAGTTCAAGGCACTTGATTCAATTTTCTGTTTTTTTACATACTCCTAACAAATACGCCGCTAATTATGAAACTTTGTACTCGCTCTTTGAGTTTCTAAATAACTCATTACTTTTTTCAAATTTCCACCCTAGGGCAGGAAAACTAGTCCAAGCGGGAAGATAAGAAAGATATTGAAAATGTTTGGCATTCGGCCTAAAACGTTTTCTGATGCCAAAAAGACGCCACAAACAAAATTTCATGCTTCTGCAAAAATTACAGCACAAAAACCTCCAATCATGACTGTTAAAGTCTGAACACCTTGCACACACTCAGTCGAGGTAAAATACTGTCCTTAAAATAATTAATATTCACAATTTTCCAAATCATGATCCTTCACTTTGGTAAGAAGGGGTAAATTAAAGGAATTTAAAAATCCCCCAAATTTATCCAGCCCTGATGAATACCCATAACTATGCAGAAAGAAATGGATAGCGTTTACCTAGTTTGTTTTGTATTTTCTGATGCTAATTACATGGACTCGCTGGTTGACTTAAATTAGTTTGCATCATGGATGATTGAATTGAGAGCTGGGCAGTATTTGATGGAAGATTCATTGGAACGCCCGGATGATCACGATGATGATGGTGGTGATAAAGTGCGGACGCGTAATACTGCTGATGATGATGGTGATGATGTGGATGGTAATTGCTGAGTGGGGACTCTTCGTTGTTATTGCTAGCTCCACTACTGCTACTGCCTCCGCTACTGTTATTATTGTTGTGATGATTGCTATTGTTGTTGTTGTGGTTATTATGATGGTGGTGATTGTTGTTAAGCCCAGGACAAAGAGCTGATGACGAGCCTGAGGAGTTTGGTATTATCGGGACCGAGGAAGAGAGTATATCGTGGACGGTATGTGGACTCGGCCAGTGGATTCCATAGTTGGTCTGATGATGTCCTCCTACAGAAATTGGTACCGGGGATGACGTCGGTGGCGAAGGCGGTGCAGAAAGTTTAGTCGCCGAGGCCGTCAGTCCCACTGGAAAGGCACCGGAACCAAATAGTCTTTCGAACTTGCAACTCGGTATCAGCAGGTGGATCACGGTGGAAGAAAAAGAGGCGGCTGTTCCGTCAGACTCCGCGAGCTCACAGCTAAAACTGATCGAGACTTCAGTTGCAGTGGCTGACGGCTAGTCGCTCAAAAAATCAATTCTACTATCTCCTTTCCCAGTGGGCACAAAATTTAAAGACGTCTCTAGAATGTCCTTGAAACGTTTTTCAACGATGTGGTAAAAAAAAGTGTCATTAGACGTTCTAATACCGTTTCTTGACATTTGTGTCCACTGGGTTATTAGCAATGGACAAATTATTAATTATTGAACATAATTGTCTCTTGATGCAAAGCACATCTTGATTACAAAATTAAGTCCACTGCGCTGATGTTGAAACTTTAATCCTCTCAATTGTTCAAGAACAATCTTATTCTTGAAATTTTTACTAAGGCTCGATATTTTTAAATGTGGAATACAATTGCTCCGAAATTATTCAGAGGATATTTTCAGATTAACAGCTCATACAACAATTTCATAATATCTTATAGATTATAAAATCTATGAAATATATTTATTTGATGAAAAGAGTTGTTAACGTGAATCAGTTTACAAGTTTAAGGAGATAGTATAAGCGATTTAAGAGTGTTCGATATTTCAGAGCTAATGATTTTTTGCAATCAAAATTCCATAAAATAATACTAAATACATCAATTGGTGATTATTTCGTTTGAATTGAATTCAGATAAATGCAAGTGTAAAATCCTAATCTCTCAAACTACTGAACACTCTCAGAAGTATTGAAAGACGTTACAGAAGGTACAAAAAAGCATGCTAACTTTCTCACACAACATCGTAACTCCTCAAGCTTTATGAAATTATAATACCGTGATCACCGATTTAAATTGAGAACGAAAATGAAACTCACCTTGATGGTGATGATGATGATGCGTAACCGAAGGTGGCGCCGGATGATAAGGAGTTGGAGGATAAGGAACAGGACAAAGTGCAGCACCAGCTGCAGCTGCCGCTGCATAAAGATGATGATGGTGATGATGATGATGAGCTGGATGGTGAGGATGGTGATGAATCGCTACAGCCGCCGCTGCAGCGGCAGCCGCGGCTCCCACCTTGTTCCTCAAAATTCTGGAGATGCTAGACACTGAAGGGACATTGTACTTGTCACAAACACCATCAGAAAGGAGTCTATCTCTAATTTCCCAGGCGAAAATACCAGGATCCTTTGACTTGAGTTGCTTTATGTACTGAACAACTTTCGGGGTCGTGACTCTAGGTTTGCTTCCACCAATTGCGCCTGGTAAAATGCTTCCAGTTTCGTGGTATCTCGCCAGAATCTTGCTGACGCAACCATGACTGACTCGCAGTTGTCTGGAAATGTCACAGGGTCTGATACCAAGTTGAGCTAATTCGACTATCCTTAGTCTGACAGCATTAGGCAAAGGCCGTCCGTTTACAAAAACACCACCTAATTGATTCACTTCTCCATATTGCTGCTGTTGATGCTGTTGCTGCTGCTGTCCTCCGATTCCACTCCCATTGTTCTCTGTAATCAAAAACAAGAAAACAATTTAGAACTCAATGTCTCACTTTTAAAACCCATTACAACAAAATGTTTTTATACATTGTTGAGATAAAAGTTGGAACAGTATATGACTTATCCTCTACCTGGTTCTGATCCGATTGATTTACGGAAAAGATTGAAGATTAGCTCATTAGAAGGTAGACGAACAATAGAATACTATTTCTGTTTAAAGTAATTCGAGGAATATCTGATGACAACTGTTTGTATCTTCCATTGACGTGTTTTGTATATACGTATTTTTTATTTATCGGTCTTTGACCGATGAGCTTAATAAACTAAAATGAAATAAAATGAAATACCTAATCCTCGACACAGAAGCTGCTAAAGAAGGGAGATCCGATTTTTAAAGCTCTTAGTCGGGTTCGACTCCCACGCCCCTTCATGTCACATAAAAGCTTTAACGCCCGGCAGTTAGAAGTCTCATAAGAAGAGGGCTACCTGGCGAGGGGCGTATATTGGTTTCTAGAGCAGTGTGTGTGTTTTACATAAGGATGTGGTTTCGTTAGCTTGGAACGTTTTGTATAAGCCACTGAGACCAAGTCGAGGTTCTTTGATCCCTAGATGATGGTGTCGCCAAACTAAAAAGAATCAATCAAGAACCAGAGATTGCAAATGGTCAACGGATCAAGAGCTCTTATACCCAAAAGTTTAATAGCAAATAAAAAGGAGTCAATCGAGAGTTTAATAGGCTATAAAGCTACCCCTTATCAACTTCAAGAACTAGCTTTTCTATACGAACCAAAAGACTTATTAGCTTCTATATAACTTCTCCTCAATTATTAGATACGAATTAAAAAATTGTCCCCAAAAAAACTGTTTCTTGTCAAATGAAAAAATTGAAGATGACGCTATTGGCAAAAATAAAACTGAGGAATCTTGATGCAATAAATTATTAGCCAGCTCTTGTGTAAATTCTGAAACAACGAGGTCGTCCGGCTGCTTATGCGTAGGTGACTAAGACTAATGTCAGCGACGAGAGATCATTTCGAATTTTCCCGGACGCTGAATCTATAGTACTATCTTGAATAGAAAGGGCAAAGATAGAGAATAAGAGACAGCGTAACTGACGGGCCAAGTGGTTCACGTTGTATGGAGCCAAGATACAACTGTACAAAACTCTGCAGAGATACGCTACACTTATTTGTCAGTAGCGAAACTCCGAGTTTCCAAGACCGTATCTATGGCTGCATTCCATTCTGAGAGTCTGCTAAATGACGCGTTCGCCGCTACCGTCGGAACCAGTGACACGACGTCGAGGGTATATACGTATCACGACTGCGTACATGTTTGTCTCTTTGGATCTCCTTATTATCTTCAGAGACCGATTGTGACAAATGTTCCAGGTTCTTGTAACCAGCACGAAATCTCTTAAGTTTAATTGAATTCAAAATCGTCGAGTGCACTTCCCTCGATCCAGAAACTCGCAAATTTATTTACAAAATTTAATTTTCAAGTGTTACATTGTAGTCTAAACTCCCAGCTATCTTTAATTCGTAATGTGACAGTGTATATGTTAAGATATAGTCGGGGAGGCCGATTTTTTTATTTCTTTTCCAAAATCTGGAAGAAGCTTATAGTCAATGTCGGTCGATGTAATTTCGTGCTGTATGTGAACTTGTGGAAAGGTGATGATTACTTATTTTTTGTTTGAAGATATTAATAAGAATGTTGTAAATTTTTAGTATAGGGAAATGTTAGCAGCTTTTCATTAAGTTTTATTGCAAGTTTCATCGTATGTACAATAGGATACTGGTCGAGTTAAGGCAGTGTTCTATTTGAAAAGAGAAAGCTCTTATTTTTAACCAGGTAATTTGTAAAATTGCAAATCGAGCGAACCATCCCAGGGTTTATATTTGATAATAATAAATGAAGATTGCTCTTGGTGATCATGTCAATGTTACGAAAGTAACGATTTCTATCAGGCAAGTGGATTGGACATTTGGTTAGGATGTGTAACAAATCTTCCTTTTCTCTAAAATTACATAATTGGCAAATTTGATGCGGATCCATTACTGTTGTTCTAGCTTCAGAGGGAAACTTTATAATGAACTTGGAGGAGGCCCTTATTTCTTATACTATCAGTTTGAATTAAAAGATTAGAACCATTGAAATTCAGGAAATATTGTGACTAATAGCCGCTCCTTCCAGATAGCTAATAAGTTTTATCCCAATTCAGCGCCATTTTTAAGATGGGTAGACATGGTTCCAATCTAACAAGATGCATTTCTAAGTAGAAGATTTTTGACGGAACAAAGATTTCTAGTAGAGCCATTTCATTTTCAAAGAGTGGACTTATTTTTAAATATCGATGTGTCCAAATGGCATGGTTCCATCTCGGAGAGACCAAATCGTTTCAGGAACATCAGCACCCTCAACTCTGTAGCACCTTTTAACTTGGCGTCTACTAGTTAGAACTTTTTCGTTTCGACAATCTTCGCGGAGAAACAACGAGCAATTCAACAGTAACAACTTGTCCTAAGTTAAGAGTTACACAAATCCTAAATTTTTCTTTTCTCCTATTTGTGCAGATATCAGTCCGATGTAGAAACGAGCGAATAAATACCACATCGCTTGTAGCTGTCAGCATACCTAACGAGCGCAGTTACGACTCGCACGTGACACACGACAGAAAGACGTCTTGCAAAGAGACACGTATCTGCCATGTCGGAGGCATTAAGCGCCACGAGAAGATGGATACCGCAAGTTCAGAGTACCCATCAGCCTCTTCCCCGAAGATCGAATAAACCCAACCATATGAGAGAATTCTCTATGTGCAATGTGTGGATGCACTTGATCCGAGGGGCGCATCTTCCGATTCTTAAGTACCGCAGTTTGCGCTCAACACAGCCCATTTGCTCGCATAGAGTCCGATGCATACGAGAGGCCGGAATGATGGCTCGGAATCGCCATTAAGCTAGGGGCAAAAAAAAAACGGAAAAAATTCCTATATTCCAAACGGACGGCAGCGGTGCCGTCGCAAAAACGCGTCTCCGCCGCTGCCGACGAAACACTTCCGAGAATCTCAGACTGCTGGGCTCTAACTTTCTACCCTCCCCCGTCTTGCTTTATCTTATTTGGTGTATCCGAGGAACGTAGGTATTTATTACACTCTGCGTAGTCGTGAACCCTGGTGACAAATTGCCTCAACTTTTCCGGTATAGGAAAAAAATCAGAGTCGAGATGCAATTTATTGTCGAATTTTTTTCTCTCCTGGAGCGGAACAGTATTTTTGGTTGTAGAGCGCAATTTGCTTCTGCACTTTTTGGTGCTTTTGCAATTTTAGGTAAAGGAGTCTAGAGTTACTCGAGGTGGAGTTGAGACTGAAGGTTATGGATCCTTTTCTGATTGGTGCTGTTTACTCGAATTTTTGTAAAAGAGTTGAAATTTCCAATCAGAAAAATTGAATTTTTAATATGAAGTTGATATTCAACAACAACAAAAATAAAGCTTTTTTTAAACAAAATAGTTAATCTTTCAACCAAAGAGATGAATTTTTAACTAATGGGATGAAGCTTTAAAAAGAAAAATATCTTTTAACAAAGTGGTTTAACCAAGTAATTCAATTTTGTACCAAATAAGATGAAATTTCAACGAATAATGTGATAGTAAATATTCCAAACAAAAGAGATTTTAATTTAAAATCAAAGGCAGTTGAATTAAACCAAAAATGATTAATTTTCAAAAAAACAGTTGAATTGCGAAACACGAAAAGTTTAGGTTGGATTCTCAACACCAAAATATGTTTCAACAAAAAGTTAATTTTTTACCATATAGTTGAATTTTTAACCCAGAAAGACAAATTTTAAACCAAAAAGGATGACTTCATCCAAGTAATTAACTTTTAATGCAGAATAATCAAAGGCAATTTCTAAGTAAATATTGGTAATCTTTTTAAATTGAGAATGCATATATTTTTTGTTGAAAATTCAAATATTTTGGTGAAAACTTTAAATATTTGGTTAAAAATTGTTTTTTTTTTGTGGTTGAAAATTAATTTTTTTACCTGAAAATTTAATTATTCTAATTTTTGGTTTTAAAATTATCTTTTTAAGGTGAAAATTCAAATACTTTTTTGAAACTTTAACTAATTTGTTAAAAATGTAGTTTTTTAGTTGAAAATTCTTGATTTTAGTTTGCAATATGTCTATTTTTTTAAAAAATCATGTATTTTGTTCAAAAATCGTCTTTTTCATAGAAAATAACCTTGTATTCCTTTTCCGTAGAAAATTAATTTTCTTGGTTGAAAATTTATCTAAATGGTTAAAACTTAAATTTGTTAACTAAAAACGCATTTTGTGGTTGCAGATGCATCATTTTATATAAAAATTTATATTTTTGGTTGAATATTGAACTATTTGGTTGAAAATTCACTTTTTTCGTCATATATTAATTTTTTTAATAATAAATTTAACTATTCCATTTTTATTGTAAATTTATCGTTTTTAGTAGTAAATTCAACAAATCGATTGAACATTCACGTATTTAGTTAAAAATTTTTATTCTTTTTTTGTAGAAAAATTAATTTTCTTGGTTGAAAATTCAGCTAA
Organism: Druon quercuslanigerum; assembly: GCA_010014905.2. NCBI lineage: Eukaryota > Metazoa > Arthropoda > Insecta > Hymenoptera > Cynipidae > Druon > Druon quercuslanigerum. The sequence continues at coordinate 13,279 of JAAAKG020095969.1, forward strand.
TTGGTTAAAATTTTAACTTTTTGTTAAAAATGGATTTTGTAATTGCAGGTGCATAATTTTAGTTTAAAATTTATCTTTTTATTTAAATATTTAAATATTTTGACTTTTTTTTTATTTTGTAAATAATAATTTTTTTAACTCAAACTTTGACGTGAAATTTTTTTTTGGGTTGAAAATAATGTATTTCAATTGAATTTCGTTTCTTTTGTAGCAAATTAAATTTTTTTTAAATACATCTTTTTGTTTGAAAACTTGACTATTTTGTTGTAAATTCAATTATTTGGTGAAAAATTCATGGATTTATTAACAAATTCGTCTTTTTTGTAGAAAATTAATCATTTTGGTTGTAAATTCGTGTTTTTTTTTTTGAAAAATTAAATTATTTGGTAAAAAATTAATTAAGTCACTTTTGGTTAAAAAATGCATTTATTTTGTAAAAAAATCGTCTTTTTTGTTAGAAAAATAATCTTTTTTCTTGAAAATTCAATTTTTTGGTTGCAAATGCATAATTTTAGTTGAAAATTCATATTTTCATTTAAAGATTTAAATACTTTGTTTAAATTCTTTTTTATTTTATAAATATCAATTTTTTTAACTGAAACTTTGACTGTTTATTTTTGTGTGAAATTGCATCTTTTTTGTTTAAAAAAAAATGTATTTCATTGAAATTTCGTTTCTTTTGTAGTAAATTAAATTTTTTTGAAAATACATATTTTTGGTTGA